>JAJIBD010024377.1:0-65517 GCA_021461705.1 Cryptotis parvus
AGGGAGACTCAGGACAGCAGCTTACTGGCCGCTACATCCTGTTCCTTGAGCAAAGTAAATTAGGAAGTTGTGTCAATCCAAACACTCCTGAAATTTGTATGGAACAATAAACCCCCAAGGATAGCTAAAGCAATCCTCGGGAAAAAGAAGATGGGAGGCATTACCTTTCCCAACTTCAAACTGTACTACAAGGCAGTAGTAATTAAAACAGCGTGGTATTGGAATAAAAAACAGACCTGTGGACCTATGGAATAGAGTTGAGTATCCTGACACCCAACCTCAAACACATGATCATTTAATCTTTGATAAAGGTGCAAAGAGTCCAAAATGGAGTAAGAAAAGCCTCTTCAACTAGTGGTGTTGGGAAAACTGGGCAGCGACATGTAAAAAAATGAATTTGGACCTGTGTCTAACACCATGCACAAAAAATCAGATCAAAATGGATTAAAGATCTCAATATCAGACTTGAATCCATAAAGTACATTGAAGAAAATATAGGAAAAACCCTCCACAACATTGAAGCTAAAGGCATCTTCAAAGGTGAAACATCACTAACAAAAGTAACTAGAAGAAAAGATAAACATATGGGACTACATGAAACTAAAAAGCTTCTGCACCTCAAAAGAAACAGTGATTAAGATACAAAGGCAGTTCACAGAATGGGAAAGAATATTCACCCAATACCCATCTGATAAGGGGTTAATATCCAGGATATATCAGGCACTGGTAGAACTTTACAAGAAGAAAACAAACAACCCCATCAAAAAATGGGGAGAAGAAATGCACAGAAACTTCAACAAGGAAGAAATTCGAATGGCCAAAAAACATGAAAAAATGCTCATCATCACTAATCATCAGAGAGATGCAAATCAAAACAACAATGAGATATCTCTTTACACCACAGAGACTGGCACATATTCAAAAGAGCAAGAACAACAAGTGCTGGCGTGGATGTGGGAAAAAGGGGGACACTCATCCATTGTTGGTGGGAATGCCGGCTGGTACAGCCTTTCTGGAAAAACAATATGGACATTCCTCTAAAGACTAGACATTGAACTCCCATTTGACCCAGCCATACCACTCCTGGGAATATACTCTGGGAAGCCAAAAATACACAGCGGAAACACCATCCCTACTTTTATGTTCATAGCAGCATTATTCACAATAGCCAGAATCTGGAAACAACCAGAGTGCCCGAGAATTGATGACTGGATAAAGAAGCTTTGGTACAGCTACACAATGGAATACTATGCAGCTGTTAGGAAAAATGAAGTTATAAAATTTGCCTATAAATGGATGGACATGGAGAAGATTATGTTGAGTGAAATTAGCCAGAAGGAGAGAGACAGATACAGAATGACTGCATTTATTTGCATGACATAAATATATATGTGCATATTATGATACCAATATCCAAGGTCAAGTGAAACATGACCTGTATCAGGAGGTCTTGTCAAAGGTGGAAATTATCACAAACGTGTGGGAGTCAGAGGCTAGGTAAGACAGAAAATGGAACAGTGTGCTAACAATTGTTGAGGGTACTAATACCAACCTAGAACTGAGCATTAAATAGAGGCAAAAGATACACATGACAACCCTTTAATGTATGTTCTGTAATCCATAGTCTGGAGGGAAGGAAAAGAGAAAGAGAGAGAAAGGGAAAGAAATAAAGAACCTGCCATGGAGGAGGGCTGGGGGAGGGGGGGAGGAAACTGGGACGTTGGTGGTTGGAGATGGGCACTGGTGGAGGGGATGGGTGCTGGAACACTGTATGACCAAAACCCAAATATGACCTTTTTAATTGTATATCTCACAGTGGTATAATAAAATACTTTTTTAAAAAAAGTAAAAAAAAAAAGAAAAAGAAAGTTGTGTCAAAGCCTAAAGAACAAATCAATACTGGAGGCTCAGCTAGCTCCTACCAGCCCAGTAAACCCTCAGACAATGACTTTAGCAGCATCATTAGGAGATATATTTTGCAACAAGGAATATAAAGTACGGGGTTTTGTTGGGATACACACCCTGATCACAGCTGCCCACAGTCATTGCATCTTGCCTGGAGCTGCTCTCCTGCAGGCCACACTGAGATAGGGCCAGGAAGACAGCTTGGATCTGCTGACTGTGCATGGCAGAGTATCTTACCATGTATTCTATGTTATCTGTTCAAAGCATTTCCTCTCATACTGCCACGGATCACCCCCTGGGACTGGACAACTCCGCCAGAGTCTGTTTAAATAAAATGGCCATAATGAAATCAGAGAAATGCTGTTTGCCTCCTGGCGAGCGAGAGTGGCTCTCAGTAGTTCTAAAGGCTAGTACCCAGAACAACCCTGATGTAAAGATAAGGATCTCACGGAAGTTTGGAGAAATATATGCCCGGCTGTAGGATATTCATGGCATAGATACAGGCCTTTCCGTATTAGTCCCAGATACATCTCATCTCAGATTCCCGTCCCCATCTCTACAGAGTGCCTGCAGGAGAGCTGTAGGGTAGACCGTGCTCTGGCCAGTTAGCATTGAATGGCCTAGGATGGAATTGGCCCTGACTGAGACCCGTTGTTGTGGGTGGGGCCAGGGGCTAAGAGGTATATAAGAAGTCTTCTTCTCTCTCTCTCTGCCTGTTTGGATTCCTTTCTGCCTGCTTGCTGTTTGGGCCTGCTCTCCGGCCTAGGCACATGGTACAGTGCAGCGGCCATCGTGGCTGAGAATCCAAAACCAAGCACCTGGTGAGGGTTCCACTAGGATTGGGAAGTCTGGGGTTTTCCTGTCCTTGGATTGTACTGACAGAACTTGTGTGAGTAAAAGCCTTTTGGATCTTTGCTGGATTAGTGAGTCTTTGTCAGGGAGTGTCTGGGGTCCCCAACAGTATCAGGACAGAAGTTCTCTTCTACCTCCGAGGCCGCTGGGGAACAGATGAAAACTCATGAGTCCGGCGCCAGATCCAAAAGGTTTTTAACAGTAGAATAAGCTCTACCACTGCAATCCAATATAATGGAAGACCTCTAGCTCTGGTCAGAACTGAGACCATGCACAAGGCCCCAAGTCTCCTACCAAAGAGGATCCCATCAGAGAGAGAGTCCGACCAAAGTGGATGCAGTACCTCTAATCAGTCCCCTTATGTACACAAAAGTAATCCTAACTTCAGGGAGGATCCTGTCAACAAAGATCAGCTAAACAGCTTCTAGAGAGTAGAAGAGTATAGTAGGGTGGTACCACACTGACTACAGGTCTAAACAAATGATTATGCCAAGGACTAGTCCCTTCTTCTGAGATTATCTCTTATGTAGAAACACTGGAGAGAGAGAGGGAGAGAGAGAGAGGAGAGCTGGTATAAAAGTAATACATCTTAATTTCATGGGCTTCATGTAATCTAGATGGTACCCACAAGGTCCTCTTTATTATCTGCACCAGGGTGATTCTGAGTATCTTGTTCTCTGTATGCTGAAAGGGTCACACTCACCTGCTTGAGGGAAAACTAGTATGATCCTTCCTATAATCTTAAATGACAGTCTCAATGTAGCCAGGGTGGTAGTTTCCTGGTAAATTCTAACTGTCCCACACTGGGTCCAGTGGGTATAAAGAGGAGCTGTGCCCAAACTAGATAACATAGAAGTCATAGTAGATATATAATGATAATTCAGAAATTACTCATTCAGAGTCAAGGTGACTTCTGTAACTGCCACATCCTCCATCAATGTTTACACAAAAGAAAGATCTCATTAGCGTAAACCCTGATTTAAGAATATGTAAATAAATTAAACTGAGTTGATAGATTAAATAGATTAAACAGCAAAGCTCCCAAGCTAGCTAGCTAGGCATGTCATTCAACATTTGTCTATCTACGGCCGCCAGTCCCCTTGGGGCAGAAGGGTTTCGTTCCTGCTCCCGATATTGTCAGGAAAAGCAGCCGTGCCCCAGCTCATCAGCACTGTTCCAAGACAGACTTGGTTTGGGGGTGGGTGGGAAACCGTGGGCTTTACGGAGGGAAAGTCCACACTGGTGGTGGGATTGGTGCTCAAACGTTGACTGCCTGGAACTACTGTACTACGCACCACCTTGTAATGCACAGTGTTTTAAGTTTCAAACATTGAATGGGGTTGGGGTGGGGTAGAGATAGCTCAGTGGGTAGTGCACTTGCACTACATGGGGTCAGCCCATGCGTCACATGGGGTCCCCAGTCAGGAAGATTCCTGAGTGCAGAGCCAGGAGGAACTCTTGGGCATTGCCTGGTGTGGCTCTCAAACCAACAAACTAAAAAAGGATTTCTACCTGGCTGACCAAGCCTGGACCTACATACAATTCCCTATACATTGGCCCAGGCTTCTGGACACATTCAGTGGGCAGCTGCCCCAGGACCGTGCCCTGTGGGGGCCCCCTGGGGGGTCAGCCAGTGCCCCTCAATGCCTCCCTTTCCTGCGAAGGCACAGTGACCTCGGCACCAGCGCAGAGAGAACCGGGGCTCCTGCGGGCTCAGATGAACACTGCCCCTCTGCACCCCTGCTTGGATGGACTCACAGTCCACAGCTGAGTGGCCCAGCCAGAACAAACATTGCCTCGTCCTTTAAAAACACACCTTGTCAAAACTGCGACCAGGAGGACTTGTCAGTAGTTGGAATCTACCACCAGTGAGTGAGGGACAGAGGTTAGGTCAGACAGAGAAGGGACCAGTGTGACAATAATTGTTGGAAATGGTAATGACAGCCTAGAACTGGAGCAGTGAATGTACGCAAAGGAATATACATGAAACCCCAAATTAATGTATTGCAAGCCACAGTGCGTAAGAGGAGACAGACAGAGAGAGAGAGAGAGAGAGAGAGAGAGAGAGAGAGAGAGAGAGAGAGAGAGAGAGAGAGGTGCCTGTCATAGAGACAGGTTGGGGTTGGAATCAGGGACATTGGTGGTGGGAAATGTGCGCTGGTGGAGGGATGGGTGCTGAACACTGCATGACTGAAACACAGTCAAGGACAGCTTTGTACGTGATTCTCATTCATGGTGATAGAATTAAAAAAAAAAAAAACTCTGTGCAGTCAAAAATGAAACCGAAAAGTCTCGACTCTCCTATAAAAGCAGCTCTCTCGAGCTCACTTCCTCTTAGGACCTGACGCTGGCATCAGGATGGCGGCTCTGGTAAGTGCCCTGGGACTTCCCCTTCCTCCCCCACAGCTGGGGCAGACCCCTCCTAGGAGGCCCCAGTCTGGGTCCCTGCCTGCTGCCTGCCGGGTGGGGGGACTCAGCCTGTCCTAGGAGGCTCCGAGGGGAAGCCACATTTATCCATTTAAAAGCGCTTTTTCCTGCAGGGCTTCCAGAAGTCCAGGCACAGTGACCCCCCGCCCCCACCTCCACCTCCACGCCCACGCCAGCGGCTTGGGGGTGTTTCCCCACTATCCCTCCTCCCTGATCCCAATCACTTCTGAACCTATGATGAGACTGGAGAGTAGGTGAGTGTGGTGACTCCTAAACTTTGGGGTGAGGTGACCCCCCCAGGCTGCTGGGCTGTTGGCTACGGCCTAGACTCTATTCTCTGCAGCCTACTCTGCCTCAAGCTCAGCTCCTTCAGCCCCGCCCCCCAGTACGTCCAGTCCATCCAGTCGGAATCCCAGAGGGACAGACGCATTTGGGGACTGCCAGGGAGCACAAACAGGACTTTCTCGAAACAAGTCCCCTAGCAGGAAAGGGAAGAAGAAGCGAATCTTCGAGAAACAATGAGGTCAGCATGGTTCTGAGATATCAACAGGGGAAAGAGCAAAGTGTACAGACCCTGTTTACTGCCCCGGTGGAGGGACATTGGTCATTGGACCTTGGACCGGAGGAAAATGGGGAACTGCAGGCCCCGCAGAGCAGTCGCCAGACGGAGACTGGAGGTGTAGGGCCGGCCTGGAGGGACGTGGCTGGAAATGCCGCGTTTAACCTCCTCCCAGCCCAATTTGCTGTGACCGAGTCCCAAGTCCAGGGCCGCGCAGGGTGCAGTTTCGGGAAATGGCCGGCAGAGGCCGCTGTGTGAGATTGGAAGCCCCTCGCTGCGGGACTCTGGGATCTCCGAGGCTGGGGTCGCTGGGACAAGGCCACTCTGGTCCCTGAGGATGGCGTGTCCCAGGGTCAGTGTCAGAGTCTCAGGAGGAGGATGGTGGGGGGAGAAGGGGGAAACAGACATCCAGGGCAGGAGGCATGAGGAGGACCTAAGGATTGACCGTGGAGCACAGGGAGATCAGGGCTCGCTTCCCCAGGTGTGGAACTGGACTGGACACCGGCCTCAGGGATGCGGCCCAATTGGTCCGCGAAGCTCAGTCTGTGTGCACAAGGCGCCTGCAAGCTCGGTGTGCACACGCATCATTTCTCAACGACACAAACACATGAGCAACATGTATATGCATGCCACACACTGGGGTCACCAGTATACGGCGTCACACAACGGGTACACTAGTATATACACACACACACCGGGTACACCAGTGTACACACACCACACAACGGGTACTCCAGAAGACGGCGCCAACAAATGGGTACACCAGTAGACGCAGCGCCACACAACGGGTCAGGGACGCAGGTGCACAAGACACCTAATACGCTGAAAAGGCACCCGCAAAGGGGCATAGAGGAAGGACCTGGGTCTTCTTGGCTTGCGTCTCTGGGTGTGGACAGCTCTGCCCCTCCCCCTTGCTTCTTCCTTGAGCCCTGCACCTCCGGCCTCGCAGCTCTGCATCGCGGCGCACCGGCTGCTCTTCTTTTAGATTATCCTGTTCATCAACTGGTATCTGCCTGTGCTCACCTTGGAGCTGTTGAATCCGTCTTTGTCTTTATCTGACTTGTTTCCCTTACCATCCCAAAGATCTTGTTGATTTCGTGACATCTTTTTTAAATCAACAAATATTGTACTAGAGACCCTAAAATATACCAATATTCTGATTAGAATCACTAATCATCTAATCATCCATCAGAATGGAAGGGGCATGGATTGCGCTTATGCTCGAGTCATGGTGCCTAACGCTGCATAAACAATGGCGCGGCAGGTCTTTTCTGTCCGCATTTGGATTATTCCAGCAGACATCGAGAGGAATTTCCGATATATGTCAGCTCTTTCTTTGAATCCTCCTTTGCTGGATCTTGGGCCGGTCACTGATTTTTCAGGAGGGATTAAGCTCACACCCCTGCCTTGAACCTCCCTGGCCCCATGTCCCTGACAACCCACAGCCACGAAACACCCCGTATGCTTGCCTTGCATGTGGCTCACTCAGGCCTAATCCTGCCCCCTTGTGGTTCCTTGAACACCACCAGGAGTGATTCCTGAGCGAGAGCAAAGCGTCACCCCTGAGCATAGCCAGATGTGGCCTCAAGAACAAATAAACCAAAATAAAACACCTTGTTTTCTCTCTTTTCCTTTCCTTGTTGTACCTAGAATCCAGGCTGAGTGAGGGAGACAGAGCTTCCAGGCTGTGAGAGCCACCGCGGTGGGCGACTTAGAGCCCCCTGAGCCTCCCACATCTCGCCCCTTCCTCTAGGGCCCACAGCTACCCCAGAACCCGCAGCACTGCCCACACCCACCCTAGTGTGCTGTACCCAGAAACTGAGGGACACGCCCTCCTCCTGCAATGCCCCCCGGAAAACGCCTCCCTGAAGGTTCCCTCAGCCACCACTGCCCAGCCTCAGCTCACGCTTGAGCAGAGAGCCCACGGCAAGACCAGACTAAAGGCCCCAGTTCCCGGCACATTGTCTGCGGGAGAGTCTGGCCAGCTGGAGGGAAGCCGAGACGAGAGGGCCAGGGGTGAGGGGACGCCAGGCTTCAGGAGATGGGGCAGCCAACCTGGACTTGGGACAAACGCCATCTGCTTACTTTCAGATCAGCCGTGGCAAGATCCAGGAGGAAACCCCGAATGACTCGGAACTATGTTCTTCCTAGCCCCACTGTAACGCCTGGAGGAGGAGCCGCCAGATGACGTCAGGCCCAGGGCCTAGCGGGGGAGGGCCCGGGGCCAGATTCCGACCCCCCACACTCCAAAGCAGAGGGCTGGTTTGAACTATTGCATAAGGAAAGGAGTCTACTCCTGCTTTTTTATATAGCTAAATAAAAAATCGATTTGTTGCTCAAGAAGGCGCAAGTGAACTGTTTCAGTGCCAGGATAGATGACCTGGAGGGAGGGGATGGCGTTGCTGGGCTCAGTTCCCCATTTCCGGGAGGGAGGGGAGCTGGCCTCAGGCCCTGCCCTAGCCACTGCCCCAGCCACTGCGCCCTCTCCTGCCCCAGAGGCCAGGAACCGTTCCTCCATCTCTCCCAACGCCACTGCTAGTTTCCAGGGACCAAGTCCAGGACGTTACTCCCATTTTCAGGACTGGACTGAATTCACTCTGTGCTCCCAGAACTCTCTGCTCTCCATTGTCGGGGGGTGTTTTTGTTTGTTTTCCATTTTGCTCCTTCCAAGCCCCAATCCCGGGTGGTTCTGGCCCCAGGAAGGATCGTCAGGATCAAGCAGGAGAGGAACTTGGTTTTCCCCATCCCTGCAACTAGAAAACATTTCCTGGGCCTCAGGAGGCCCCGGAGCCGGTTTGCAGTGAGCCAGTCCACCCTCTGGGCCCTACAGCACGCGGGTATCACATATCCAGTCATGGAAGGGCTCTGCATCCTGGGACCCCAAATAGACGTCAAGGGCCGGAGCAATAGTCCAGCAGGGAGGGCATTTGCCTTGCATGCGGCCGATCCAGGTTCAATCCCCAGCATCCCATATAGTCCTCCGAGCACCACCAGGGGTAATTCCTGAGTGCAGAGCCAGGAGGAACCCCTGAGCATCCCCAGATGTGATCCAAAAACAGAAAAATGAAAACCCTAATGGATATCTATGTAGCTCCTTAAGGCCAAAACCAACCATGCTAATGGTGGTATAAACATGTCCTACAGCTATGAGGAAGACCTGGGAACGGGAGAGTGTTATCACGCTCTAAGGCAGATGGCTCAGAGACTCAAAACATTGGCTGGGAAACCATCCACGCGGGTCACAGACTGATGGACCAATGCCAAAGCTTATTTGAGGAGCACAATGGCCATGAGGGGAAAGAAAGGCAGCAGGCAGGAGGCAGGCGATGAGAGAGCATGCGCTAAGGGAGGGGGAAGGTCAGTTAGGGTTCCGCGGGCTGCCGGGACAGAGAAGTACCAAGGCTCTATAGCCTAAGCCAAGACGGAGCCGCAAGTGACAGATACCACAGGCCGCAGCTCCCCACTTTTCAAGCCAGCACTTACAAGGTCATCTAAGCTATACTACTAATCTCCGGGCAATGCCAGGTCCCTTGGCACCAACTCATGCCATCCAGCTGGGACCCGGAGTTTTCTCACAAGCCCCACAGCCTGGGTGTTCAGGGCTCTGTGCCAGGAAGAAATGCAGCAATGCCCTATTTCCATTTTTCTTAGATTGACTAAAGCTTTCCCAAAAAAATAAATAAAAAATGCATGTTTGACTTCTCATCTTATCTCTTAGGCATCTCTGCAACATTCCGAATGTCACATAAACTTGGGATGAAGAAATTGATAAGGAAAGAGATGCAGACACAGGTACTTTGTTTTCTTTGAAGGCCACACTTGACCGTGCTCAGGGTTTACTTCTGGCTCTGCACTCAGCGGTCACTCCTGGCGGTGTTCAGAGAACCATAAAGGATGCCGGGATTGAACTCAGATCAGCTGTGTGCAAGGCTGACATTCAGTCATTCCAGTCCCTCACATATTTGCTTTGAAAATACTATCAGGGCCAGAGCTGTTGCTCCAGCACAGCAGGGGAGGGCATTTGCCTTGCACATGGCCAACCTGGGTTCGATCCCCAGCATCCCATATGGTCCCTTGAACACCACCAGGAGTAATTCCTGAGTGCAGAGCCAGGAGTGACCCCTGGGCATCTCCGGTGTGACCCAAAAAAGCCAAATAAATAAGCTAATTAAATTAAAGACTATCAGCAGGTGCTTTACTTCATCTTTGTTCAGGGTTAGAAAAGCGCAGTGCAAGTTCTTCCCAAGGACCTAGAGGCAGAGTGACCAGCTGATGTAAGAGAGCAGAGAACCGAGGCGCAGGACGATAGCCGCGTGTCACTCAGGACTGGACGCTTTCTTGTGTCATCAGAGTCAGGGATCAGAGGAGGGTTACAGCCCCTATAAGCACCAACAGGATGACCCCACATACCGTTTTCCCTTTGACCTGAAAGAGACAGACTGCACGTGAGTCCCGAGTCCCTCCTGCCTGCCTGGACTTGCCTCCTCTGCGCCAGCCCCTCCCACCTGGTCAGCTCTTATCTCCCACTGCCCTGACCAGGCCAGGGTGTCCGGGAACAGGGAGGGCAGTGAAGGGAGCCCCGAGGGGAGCTCCCCGGGTGCAGCATTGGGTGAGGAGGAGGAGGGTGATGAGGGCCGCTTCCTCACGCCCGGGTCCCAGGGGTGAAAGTGGACAGTCGGTTCTGGGGTCTGGGATGTGTCTGGGGAACCCTGCATGGAGATGGAAAGTCGCAGAAGCTGAGGGAGTCGTTGGGGACCACAGGAGTCCTCTCGGGTCACTCGGGCTGGTCACCATGGCGGCCTGGAAACTGGTACCTGCAGCTTCCCCGCAGCCTGGACTGCAGACTCAGGGGTCACGCTGCTGCCCGGTGTCTCCACCAGGGCACCTGCCAGGCACCTCACGGCCCACTCAGGCTGCCCTCCTGCCCCCGCTCATCCTGTCCATTCCTGCCTGGCCCCTGCAGGAGTCCCGGGGCTGCAGCGGAAGGGACAGCTGGTGTGATCCTGGCTCTGTCCTCTCTCCGCTAGCGCTGATAGGTGACGCACTGTCAGCCTCCGAGAAGAGTCTGGAGTCTGTCCCAGGGATCATCCAAGAATGTTCTGGAATGTCCCTGCTCCCCTTAGCTGCATCTTCCCTGGGATTCAGGGGCAGCCTCTGGTCCTGGGGAGGCCCCAACTTACCCTGACAACCCACAGAGCTTCAGGACTGGTCCTCACTATGGATCTGACGGAGAGACTCAGTTCAGCACTGACTCGACTCAGGGGTCTCCTGTCCAACTTTCCTTGTTCTCGTGGGGAAACTGCGGCCCAGAAGCTAGAGCCTGTCGCTCTGTTCACGAGAGCTCAGAAGTCCCAGCTCTTGTATGCCCCTCCCCATCCAACACTGCTTTTCCTGCTTCCTGGCGTTCCTGTTCTGACCCATGGCCTGTTCGTCTCTAATCCCCCTGACCCAGGATGGGTGGGAGCACCCCGGCCAGGACTTACCTGCTCACTTTTGGATTTTCCATATCTCAGTTTGGTGACAAAGTGCTCACAGTTCTTACTTTGCACGCTGTACGATATCTCCTCACCAACCATCCCCTTGGCAGCTCGGACGATCTCTTCCACTGGCCGCGGCTTGTACTTGCAGTCCAAGTGGTTGTTGACTTTATAGAGGCAGTCGCCGGCCACGGCCTCCAGGCGCTCCAGTTTCACCACTGCCCTTCCGTCTCCAACAGAGGAGATGCTACTGCCACTGGACCTATGGGTGTCCCCTGCCATAGAGACAAGGTCAAGAGGGATTCAGGGAAGAGGAGGAGGAGAGACAAGGGCAGGAGCAAAGGAAGGCCACGGGCCCACTGTTGCTCGGTGGGTGTGTCTGACTCAAGTGTGATGGGAAGGGTTAGTGTTGGTGGTTTTCTTGACACGTTCTCGATTTCTTCTTTCCTAGGACACTTTGGTTGTTGACAACTTAGCCAAAGTAGGTAGTGGTAGTAATATGGATTTTACGCTTCATTTGGTTCTTTGGTTTTTTTTTGGACAACATCTGAAATGCTCAGGGGTTACTCCTAGCTCTGCACTCATGGATCATTCCTGGCGGTGCTGAGGGGTCATTATGGGATGCTAGGGATTGAACCCGGGTCAGCTGTATGCTAGCAAGTGCCTGATCCTCTGTACTATCGCTCTGGCCCCATATTTTTGAAATCAACCACATGCTATATTTAGGTCATTGGACCCCGAAATATGTCAGACAAGAGTCCTAACATTTCAGGGAGAAAAAAAACCCTACATTTATGCGTAAAGGTAAATTAGTCTGTGCAAGAAAACTGGCAATTACATGCATAAAAATCTTCCTTTTTCCAGACAAAATGGACCAGGAGGGCTTGTCAAGAATTTGAGTCTACCACAAAGGTGTGGGGAATGGAGGCAGATAAGATAGGGAAGGGCCAGTTTGACAATGATGTTTGGAAACAGTAATCTGGAACTGAGTATGGAAAGTAGGTAGAGGAATATACATAATCCATCAGTGTCTTGTTTTGCAAAACACAATGTGAATAATGAGAGATAAAGTGAGAGACAGAAGAAAACTTGCCAGCGAAGAGGCAGGTTGTCGGTATTGGGTGGGAGGGAAACAGGGCACATTAGTGTTGGGAAATATGTCCTGGTGGAAGGGTGGGTATTGGGACACTGTGACTGAAACCCGATCACAAACAGCTTTGTAATGATATATTGCACGGTGATTCAATAAAATAAAAAGTAAGTAAATAAATAAATTTTTGGGCGGAGTGATAGCACAGTGGGTAGGATGTTTGCCTTGCACGCGGCCAACCTGGGTTCAATCCCGGCATCCCATATGGTCCCCTGAGCACTGCCAGGAGTAATTCCTGAGCGAAGAGCCAGGAGTAACCCCTGAGCATCGCCGGGTGTGACCCAAAAAGCAAATAATAATAATAATAATAATAATAATAATAATAATAATAATAATAATAATAAATCTTCCTTTTTAGCTTCAGAAGTAAATATTGGCTTTCCATTTTATACCCAATAGTAGAAAGGCAGAAGACTCAGAGCTAACTTTGTACTGTGCCCATCGCAGAACCAAGATGTCTTATACAGGGCTTTTGCGGGCGTGAATGGCAGAATTTTCCTCTGCAGGACCAGAGCTCACAGCCTTTCTCATGCTCACCTGCCTCCTCTGATCCCACTTCTGGGCACAAAAATGGACTGAGAAGCCCAGGAGCCCCAATTCCCTGTTAGGGTGATTCTGACGAATCTAAATTCCTCCAAGAAGAGCTACAGGGGAAGCGCCTCCGTAAGTCCAGATGCATGTTCGCAATCTCAGGAGGGAGCGTGCACCGCCACCCGCTCCTCTAGGCTAAAGTGCCCACGCCTAATGTAGTTTGCAGCAACAGTTGTTGAAAAGTCTGAATGTTCTTCAGAATCGAAACACAGGGGCTGAAAGTGAGGCACTTGTCTTGCATAAGTGATCCTGGGTCTGCTAATTTGACCAGTAAACAGAAAAGAAAGAGACCTGTGAGCCCCCAGAACCTGATTTAGGACTGAAAGTACATGTGGGCGTAGGAGAGTCCCTATTGCTCCAACATTGGTAGAGTTGATCCTGTCAGCCCTAAGTTCTGGGATCCTGGCAAAGAGAAAAATAGGCAAACACAGAGAGCGGTGTGCTTGGAAATTCTACTGTGTCGACTGGAGAAATACCAGTTATTCCAGAAATGGAATAGAAATGGATGTCGACTCCAAAGTCTCTAGCAGTGCTAGAGACAGGAACTCAAATCGGAAGCCAACTGACCTCTCTCCAGAAATGATTAGGTCAAGGATGTGTGGTTCTTGCTAGAGATATTCCTGTTTAGACAGGATGAATCCTTGCCGTGCTGGTCACATGGTAGGAGGCTCTGGGGCTTACAAAATAGCCACAAGGGGGAAAGCAAGTATTAGGGGGCTCTAGCGACTCACTGAGCACATCAAGCAAAGGTCAATGGACAAAGTGAGTAACTGAAAAGATCATATGCCAGTGAACAGTGACAAAGAGTTAAGATTCCCGAGCATGGGGAGATTCAGAGTTAATGTTCCCATAGCATGTGGAGATACAGAGTTAAGGTTCCCCAAGCCTGGGGAAATAGGAGTTAAGGTTCCCCGATCATGGGGAGATACAGAGTTAAGATTTCCTGATCATAGGGAGATACAGAGTTAAGATTCCCTGAACATGGGGAGATACAGAGTTAAGGTTCCCGAGCATGGGGAGATACAGAGTTAAGGTTCCCTGGTCATGGGGAGATACAGAGTTAAGGTTCCCCAATCATGGGGAGATACAGAGTTAAGGTTCCCGATCATGGGGAGATACAGAGTTAAGGTTCCCTGGTCATGGGGGAGATACAGAGTTAAGGTTCCCGAGCATGGGGAGATACAGAGTTAAGGTTCCCTGAGCATGGGGAGATACAGAGTTAAGGTTCCCGAGCATGGGGAGATACAGAGTTAAGGTTCCCTGATCATTGGGAGATACAGAGTTAAGGTTCCCGAGCATGGGGGAGATACAGAGTTAAGGTTCCCTGATCATGGGGAGATACAGAGTTAAGGGTCCCCCATCATGGGGGAGATACAGTGTTAAGGTTCCCCAATCATGGGGAGATAGAGTTTGTTGGGCGCCATTTCGTGCTCGAGGCCATTTTGCCTAGCACGAACGTCTTCAGGGCCATGTGTCCCGCGTCATGCACAGGTGTCCCTGCGCATGCACAGGGTTTTCACGGCCATGTGTTCCGCGCATGCGCAGGAGTTCCGCACATGCGCAAGGTCACTGGCATGATGTAATTTCAGGCTTTTCCAATCTGGGTATGTTTTATTAGCTCACATGACCTGCACCGACCAGAGTGGTATAAAAACAGCTTGCACAAAGGGTTGGGGTCCTTTCGCCATTTTAAGTTTCAAACTTCAGGAGCTCCAGTAAAGCATGTTCTCAGAAGAATCCTGTTGTGATCGTTCTTCACCGCTGGGCGGTCGAGGGCGTCCCACAAGTGATGCCGAAACCAGGGAAACACAACATCCAGGCACTAGGCAAGGACCCCCGGTTTTTCGGGAGGATTCAGAACTTAGACGCGCGGAGCGGCGGAGCCGGTAAGTTCCCCTCCCGGATAAGTAACATATGGGCAGGCTTGTTTTTGGTGTTGAGGGTGTAGTTGCTGCAATCCTTGTGTTGGGACCCTGTGTTGCCTCCTTTGCTGCTGGCACCAACCCGGCAAGGAGTGCACTTGTTGGTTCTCTGTGTAGATAAGCGCACAATTAGGGAAACACAAATTCCAGCATAGAGGGTTTTTTCAGCCAATCCAGCGGCTGCTGAAAAAAAAGAATTAGAGATTTCTGATAGAACAGTAAGAGGATTTTTTGGAGGACGTAGAAACTGCGCTCCATGGTTCGCAGTTTCGGGAATGTTAATGCCCCTGCTGGGAAAGGCTTGGCAAGGATTTAAGCAGCAGGAGAGAAAAGGAAAAAATTACACCGGGAACCCTGCCATTATGGAGACTAATTCGCACCTGTCTGAAAGGAGACAGATGTGATGACATTCTCCGTGAGGGAAGCAGGAGTCTCGCAGAGCACAGAGAAAGCTTGTCCGATTTAATTAGTAGAAGTGGAGGAGTTAAAAAGGGAATGGAGCAAAAAACAAAGCAAGGTGTACACAAAGAAAAACAAAGGCCTGATCAGGAAAAAAAGGTAACTAAGCCTCCAGGACTGTATTCAGTTCTGGATGAATTTTCTCAGGGAAAAATGGTAACTAAGCCTCCAGGACTGTATTCAGTTCTGGATGAATTTTCAAACTTGTCGATCTCAGAATCTGAGGAGGAAAGGGAAGAAATGTTTAATTCAAAGGAAGAGACAGAGTCAGAGGAAACTGCGGTGGTATATGAGAGGGAAAGGTATGATCCGGAGCTTATCAGACCCCCTGCCATGTAACCCGCAAAACAACAACTATCCAAAAAAGGTCTCAGCGCCTCCAGTTGAGGGCACAAGCCTCATTCCTCATAAAACTTGGAGAAAATTGGCTTCGCCTTTCCTGTATTTGAGGATGCTACCACACATAATCGGTTCCATCAGCCAGTGGAATATAAGCAACTTAAAGATTTGGCTGCGGCAGCCAGGAGTTATGGTGTTTCTGCGAGCTTTACCATAGCTCTTGTGGAACGCTTAGCTCAGAATGCCATGACACCTTCGGATTGGTTCCATATAGCCAAGGCATGTCTAAGTATGGGTCAATACCTGGACTTTAAATCACTCTATATGGACTATGCCCAGAGCCAAGCTCGCACTAATGCGGCAAATGGTCAACCGCATTGGACCGACGGATATGCTAACAGGGCAAGGGCAATGGACTAATAACCAGACTGCCTTCCCGATTGAAGTATATAATCAAATTAATGGTATAGCCACCATGGCCTGGAAAGCCATTCCAAATAAAGGGGAAGTAGCGGGAAACTTGACCAAAATTACTCAGGGATCTACAGAGACATTTTCGATTTTGAAGCCAGAATGATGCAGGCTGCGGGACGTGTTTTTGGTGATGCAAATAGTGCAATGCCTCTGGTAGAACAGCTCATTTATGAGCAGTGTGCTAAGGATTGCAGACAGGCCATTGCCCCCTGGAAAAGCAAGGGAGTAGAAGAATGGATGAAGGTATGCAGGGGGATAGGAGGACCATTATTTAACCAAGGCCTAGCAGCTGCCGTTTTTGCAACTGCTAGAATAAACAACAATGGCAAAAAAGGTTGTTTTAAATGTGGAGAGGAAGGGCACTTTAAAAAACAGTGCCCTAATGGCCCTGAAAACAAGAAATTAGCTGGCCGCATGCCTAGGATTTATCTTAGATGCAAAAAGGGAAAACATTGGGCAAATGAGTGTAGATCTGTTAAAGGCATCAATGGTCAGCCCATAGCAACTCCTTTTACTGGGCCAAAAACGGGAGAGGGGTCCCACGTCCCAAGGGCCCTCAAATATTTGGGGCATTTCAGAAACCTTCCCTGCATCCTCCACAACAGCAGCTCGAAGAGCAACAACAGGCTCCGCCGGGGTTGGACATCTGTGCCACCACCAGAGTGGTCCTAACCCCTGAGATGGGCATTCAGCCCATTGAGTCTGATTTCAAGGGCCCATTACCAAAAGATACAGTAGGGCTATTGATAGGCCAGTCGTCATCAGCTTAAAAGGCCTCGTTGTTACTCCTGGAGTAGTGGGCCCTGATTACACTGGCACCGTAAAAAATATTATGTGCGACCCCCCAAGGAGTTACCTCCATATCCCCTGGAGACAGAATTGCGCAAATATTGGTACTGCCTAGTTTACATAGTATGTTTTCCTCCCAAAAAAGGGTTAGGGGAGAAAAAGGTTTGGGATCCACTGGAGTGGATTTTGCTTATCTCTCCATGCAGATGGATCAACGTCCTATTATTACATTGACCATAGAGGGAAGAGAGTTCATTGGACTTATAGATACTGGAGCCGACCGCAGTATTATTCAAAGACAGGCCTGGCCAAAAAAATGGCCATTGCAGTCGTCATCACATACATTACAAGGCCTTGGGTATGCCCAAGCTCCAGATGTAAGTACTAAAACTCTTAAGTGGAAATATATAGAAGGCCAGGAAGGAACTATTCAACCTTTTGTAGTTGATCTTCCCATCTCCTTATGGGGAAGGGATGTGCTAAATCAAATGAAAGCAGAAATAATAACTAGGTGCTCAATGGAAAGCAGTGATATGAAAAATTCAGGATATGTCCCCGAAAAAATCTTCAGGGCATTACAGAACCCATTAGCACAGAGGGAAACGCAGGTCGCGCTGGCCTGGGTTTTTCCTCAGGGCCACTGAGGAAGGAATCCCAATACCCTGGACTACCTCCAACCCAGTCTGGGTCCCTCAGTGGCCCCTTTCTCAAGAAAAACTAGAAGCAGCTAAGGTGCTAGTGGAGGAACAGCTTGCTCTAGAACACCTGGAGCCATCATGGTTTCCCTGGAATACTCCCATATTTGTTATTAAGAAAAAATCAGGAAAATGGAGACTGTTGCATGATCTTAGAGCCGTTAATAGACAAATGCAGCTTATGGGCGCAGTTCAGCGAGGACTGCCTGTTCTTTCAGGTCTACCTCAAGATTGGCCTACTGTGATAGTGGATATCAAGGATTGTTTCTTTTCTATCCCTCTTGCTAAGGAAGGTTGCTGTCGTTTGGCCTTTACTTTGTCTTCCATTAACAGTGAAAAGCCTGATGAGCGTTATCAATGGAAAGTTCTCTCCGCAGGGAATGGCCAACAGCCCAACCATGTGTCAACTATTTGTTCAGCAAGCTTTGCTTTGGGTTCATACAGAACATCCACGAGTTCGCATTTGCCATTACATGGATGATATTTTAATAGCTGCTCCATGCAGCCAGTATTGGATGAGGTCTATGCTAAGGTGGTAACTGCACTGGAAAGTAAGGGTCTTTTTATTGCACCCGAGAAAGTGCAAAAGGCATCCATAAATAATTTTTTAGGCTCCATTATCACTCCAAAAAATATTAGACCACAAAAAATACATATTAGAACGGATGAACTAAAAACACTGAATGACTTCCAAAAACTGTTGGGCGATGTTAATTGGCTTAGACCATATTTATCACTTGCAACAGCAGACTTAAAACCTTTATTTCACATTTTGGAAGGCAACCCAAATATATCATCCCAGCATACATTAACTTCAGAAGCAAAACGAGTGATTAATATGGTAGAAAATGCCATAAGTAATGCACAGTTAACCCGAATTCGGGATGAATTACCACTTGTGTTATGTGTTTTGCCTACTAAAGTGCTCCCTACAGCCGTTTTGTGGCAGGATGGACCATTGCTGTGGGTACATCCACATGCCTCCCCAGGAAAAACTGTTGAGCATTATCCTATGGCAGTAGCCTCCTTGGCTCTACAGGAACTTAAATTGGCAATTACTCATTTTGCTAAGGAACCTGAAAAACTTATTCAACCATATACCCAAAAGCAAGTACAAACATTAGCCACCACCTGTGATGAATGGGCAGTATTATGTTGCTCCTTTTCTGGAATTATGATAATCATTATCACAAGCATAATTTACAGCTTTTTGTATCGCAACATCCTGTAATTTTTCCAAAGGTGACAAGAAATACACCTCTTCAGGGCGTTTTGGATATTTATACAGATGGATCCAAAAAAGGCTTAGGAGCTTATGTTGTACAGGGACAAGCTCCTGTTGTTATACAATTTCAACCAAACACACCTCAAATTGTAGAGTGCCAAATTGTTTTGGAGGTTTTTAAAAGATTTCATGAACCTCTTAACTTGATCTCTGATTCACATTATGTGGTCAATGCTCTTTGAGGTCTAGAAACCACAGCTGTTATTAAATAAAAAGCCCAGTGTGTAAGTATTTAACTGAAATGTGTACTCTAATTAGACAAATAACTTATCCATTCTTTATAGGACACATCAGAGCTCATTCATTGTTTCCTGGGCCCATGTCGGCCGCCAATGATTCAGCCGATAAGGCCACTCAAGCCTTTGCTGCTCATGTTGTAGACCCCGTTCTAGCAGCTCAAAACTTTCATCAACTATACCATGTCCCATCTCATACCTTATGTTTAAAATTCAAAATTTCAAGACAAACAGCTTGGAATATTGTTAAATCATGTACTTCTTGTGCACAATTTTTGTCCGTACCTCATGTTGGCCTAAACCCAAGAGGTATTCGACCAGGAGATCTTTGGCAAATGGATGTTACTCACATCCCAAGTTTTGGAAAATTAAGCTATACTCATGTTTCTATTGATACATGTTCAGGTGTGGTTCACGCCTCGCCATTGAATGGTGAAAAAACTGCTAATGTCATATCTCATTGCTTGGAGGCGTGGGCAGCTTGGGGGTAAACCTCGAGCGCTAAAAACGGACAATGGTCCTGCTTATACTTCTAAAGGTTTTCAACAATTTTGCACCAAGATGCAACTTCACCATATCACTGGCTTGCCTTAAATCCTCAGGGCCAAGGTGTAGTAGAAAGAGCCCACAGATCTCTTAAGGAGTTATTACAAAAACAAAAGGGGGAATAGCTGAAGGCTATCCACCCAAAGGTAGACTGTCTCTTGCCTTATTTACTTTAATTTTTCTAATTTTGAATGACGAAGGCCGCTCAGCTGCCCATCGACATGCCAATAATGTTTGTTCTACTAATATAAAAGTAAAATGGAAAAAATGTTTTGGATAACAAATGGTATGGGCCGGATCCTGTAATATCAAGATCCAGGGGAGCTGTTTGTATTTTTCCACAGGACAAGGAAAATCCAATTTGGGTACCGGAAAGATTGACGTGCTTCATCCGTCAAGATGACAAGAGAGCTGATCATTTTGTTGTTACTGATGAGTCTGCAGCAGAGCTTCGGGAAGAAGGAATGACTTTGGGCGATAACCAGGACATGGCCAATGCCAGTGCCAATATGAAAAGTTAAACAACGAAAGCAAAATGATTGTGAAATATCTTTTTTTTTTTTTTTTTTTCTTTTTTGGGTCATACCCGGCGGTGCTCAGGGGTTACTCCTGGCTCTGCACTCAGGAATCACTCCTGGCGGTGCTCAGGGGACCATATGGGATGCCGGGATCGAACCCGGGCCGGTACAGGCCGGCTGCGTGCAAGGCAAACGCCCCCCCTCCCCTGGGCTATTGCTCCAGCCCCAATTGTGAAATATCTTGAGGGCAATTGGTCGCGGAGACGGAGGACTTGTTATATCGGCAATTGATGGACATTGTTGCTCTTAACACCACCCAAGTTGAACCCATTACCCTTGGGGATTTTACTGAGTGGATGTTTTCCGCCTTTAACTTCTTTAAGGAATGGGTGGGGGGTGGGAATTTTTGGTGCAATCTGCTGTGCTGGCGTGTTCCTTTGCCTCTGGCTGTTATGCAAACTTAGAGCACGTCATGCCCAGGATCAAGCTGTAATCATACAGGCCATGGCAGCCTTGGAGCAAGGCGCATCTCCCCAGGTTTGGCTTGCTAGCCTCAAGAGAGATCTTTGAACATGGTCTTGGCACCAGGAGGTCTTGTTGCCATTGCACCCTGTAAGACATGTTCAATAGCACCTTACAACCTTTGCACTCCTTAGGCTTAGTGCCATTGCACAAGGAAAGGTGTAACGCTGTTGTCTCTTTCTCCAGGCAACCACCCTCGATTGGCTGGTGCTGAAGAAGTATTGGCCTTGATCAGGTAGATGCCTAGGTGTCTTTTATAAAACAAAAAAGGGGAGATGTTGGGCGCAATTTCGTGCTGGAGGCCATTTTTGCCTAGCACCAACGTCTTCAGGGCCATGTGTCCGTGCATGCACAGGTGTCCCTGCGCATGCACAGGGGTTTCAAGGCCATGTGTTCCATGAATGTGCAGGAGTTCCGCACATGCACAAGGTCACTGGCATGATGTAATTTCAGGCTTTTCCAATCCGGGTATGTTTTGTTAGCTCACATGACCTGCACTGACCAGAGCGGTATAAAAACAGCTTGCACAAAGGGTCGGGGTCCTTTCGCCATTTTAAGTTTCAAACTTCAGGAGCTCCAGTAAAGCATGTTCTAAGAAGAATTCTGTTGTGGTCATTCTTCACCGCTGGGGGGGGGGGCGGTAGAGGGCGTCCCAAGAGTTAAGATTCCCCGAGCATGGGGAGATACAGAGTTAAGGTTACCCTGAGCATGGGGAGATACAGAGTTAAGGTTCCCTGAGAATGAGGAGATACAGAGTTAAGGTTCCCCCGAGCATGGGGAGATACAGAGTTAAGATTCCCCGATCATGAGGAGATACACAGTTAAGGTTCCCTGATCATGGGGAGATACAGAGTTAAGGTTCCCTGAGCATGGGGGAGATACAGAGTTAAGGTTCCCTGATCATGGGGAGATACAGAGTTAAGGTTCCCGAGCATGGGGAGATACAGAGTTAAGGTTCCCGATCATGAAGAGATACAGAGTTAAGGTTCCCGATCATGAGGAGATACAGAGCTAAGATTCCCCGATCATGAGGAGATACAGAGTTAAGGTTCCCGAGCATGGGGAGATACAGAGTTAAGGTTCCCTGATCATGGGGGAGATACAGAGTTAAGGTTCCCGATCATGAGGAGATACAGAGTTAAGGTTCCCCGACGAGGAGACGAGTTAAGGTTCCCCGATCATGGGAGATACAGAGTTAAGATTCCCCGAGCACTGGGAGATACAGAGTTAAGTTCCTGATCTGGGGAGATACAGGTTAAGGTTCCCTGATCATGGGGAGATACAGAGTTAAGGTTCCCTGAACATGGGGAGATACAGAGTTAAGGTTCTCCGAGCAAGGAGAGATACAAGAGAGTTAAGGCTCCCGAGATGGACGAGGTAACTGGGTCTGTGTACAAACTGTCCACACCTAAAAGAGAAGACTATGGCCTTCTGTCCTTGTACCTCCTCTTGCAGCCCCCAATGGTCACCGGATGGTGGGCTGGTCCCTACTGCAGCCCTCAGGGCTTCCTGCTCTCTCTGACATCGCCGGTGACGTGGCCCCAGCGAGGCCAGCGTGTGCTCCTGGGTGCAGGACAGTGAGCCTGCAGGGACAGTGGGCGCCTGGGGAGGAGTCTCAGGCCGCTGCTCTGAGACACGGACCCCATCCTGTAAGGGGCACCTGTGCTAACTGTGTTTCCTGCACACGTGAGTGTCCTGCTTCTCCTGTGAGCTGCCTTGGCCATCGGCTGCTCCTGCTACCGGTCACTCACACGCGCTGACCACATGGGCCCGCCCACCTTCAGAGCAGTTTCCGCTTTGTCCCAGGAGGCCGCTCCTGTGAGGAGTTTCTGTCACTGCTCCCAGGAGCCTGGCTCTGGGAGAGCCTCTGAGGGGAAGGACCAACCCGCACACATCGGCCATGCCCAGAATCCTTCTCCACCCCAGGGACCTTCTGTGCATCTGCGTGTTTTATCACCATATGTGTGGGCAGAGCCGGGCTGGTTTCAGTCACCGCAGACTCTCCTCCAGGACTGGGGCTCTGAGCCGAGGAGGCGGGTGGGGACGGAGCCCGGCTGTGTGGGGTCCAGGCTCAGCCCTTTGGGTCCACTGTGAGGGCTCAGGGGTGGGCCGTGGGGTCCGCTTCACACACAGTGGAAGGAGAAGCCCACTCAGTGTCCAGTGCTCACCCCTTTCTACTGCTCTTATCCTGGAAATGATTGTCAACACTCCTTACGTATAGGCGCCAGGTGGACCACGTAGCCGTCTCCCACGTAGAGGGCCCAGTGCTGGTAGCCAGTGCGGAAAATCTCAATCAGGTCTCCAGGCTCCAGGTCACGAAACTGCAAGAGAAAAATAAGATACTCGGGACAACATTCAGACGCAGTGATTCTGCCTCCATTGTGGCTTTGCAGTGGGAATCTCCAGGTGAGACCTGGGAGGGCAGAGCCTTCGTGCTCATGGCCCCGAGTGTTGGCCCAGCACGTGTGTGTGAGGCCCCGTCACCTGGGCAAGTGTCCCGCCTGTTCAGGGACGTGGGCCAGGTGGGCTCTGAGCTTCTGTCTCCTAGAGACCCCTCGGGTCCCATCACACCTCCTGTCCCTGGTTGTCCGAGCCACCCTGGCGTCCCAGACTCTGACACCCGGCCATGGAGACACTGCCCCAAGGGAGGACTGACAGCACCTGACCCAGCCTCGGAGGGGACTCCTGTAGGGTCACCACGTGCCCTACACCAGATATTTCTCTTTTTTTTTTTGGTCTTTTTGAGGTCACACCCAGCAATGCTCAGGAGTTACTCTTAGCTCTGCACCCAGTAATACTCCTTGCAGTGCTCTGGGGACCCTTTGGGATGCTGGGGATGGAATCCTGCTCCGCCATGTACAAGGCCAAATCCGGCTCCGCCATGTACAAGGCCAACGCCCTCCAGCTGTGCTATCACTCAGGCCTCCAGATATTTCTTCTGAGCTCCTTTGCACTTCGCAGCAGCCCTGGCCTGTGCCAGGAGTCACTTCTTTACTCTCTGACACCCCCTTCCTGTTCCACACCCAACTCCTGCCGCACACCTGCCCTGACCTCCCTCGGCTCCGGACCCAGTGCTCGCCATTCCACAGCTCTGCCCAGGGGATCCGATGCATGATTCCCCCCCCACCACGCCGTTGTCTGCACATCCAGCCACCTCCCACACTGGTCCCTCAGGCCAGACTGCTCCTGGGCACGGGGATGGCAGCAGCTGGAACATGACTGAGTCCAGCCTGGGTGATGAAATGGCCGCAGGCCACAGAGCCGAGAGTTTCTCCAAAGCAATAATGTCCAGGAGCAGGGACCACCCAGCCTCCTTCCTCTCTGCCTGAGATCATATTCCAGAAACACCCACTTCCTGTCTCAATGAAAGCTAACTGGATGGGATTCCGGTTGGGATATGGAGATTCCCGCACTCCCCTATAAGGCCTGTGTCAGGAGCAGAAGGTGGAGCAGAGAATGTCCAGGCACTGGCCGACAGCTCCAGCAGCCCAGGGGAGAGGCCGTTAGCTCATGCCTGAGTCAGAAGGTCCCTCCCGCCCCGCCGCATGCAGCCTCTCTCTCACTGGGTTTATGAAAGCTGAGACAGCAGCTCCCCAGGCTCTTCCCTGCTTGCCCCAGGCCTCCTAACACCAGCCAGCACAGAGAGGACCAGACCCTCTAGCCGCCTGGACCTGCAGATTTTCGTTCAGCCTGCAGGGAAGAGCAACTTCACCGGAAATCCGGTCCCCGAGTACAGCCAGGAGTGATCCCTGAGCATCACTGGGTGTAACCCCCAAAAAGCAAAAAGAAAAATAAAGTTTAGTTCCCATGAGGCCCCTAAACCAGGGTCTGGCTACCTGTGCCCAAGGCCAGGACCCCGCTGAGGACACATGAGGGGCCACACCCCCTCCACTCCAGAGACTGGGTGCAAAATTCCAGGGGACTTACTGGAGCCATCACTGCTGGAACAAAGGTCGTGTGATGTCTGCTGACCCTGGACAGGCCGTTCTGTCCGAGCCCAGAGTTTCTTTCACTTTCCTTTCTTGTCTGCTCCGACTGTTCTCTGCTCCCACACTTGGACACTGTGGCCGCCCTAGGCGGAGCAAGGGAAGAGGTTTCAGTTGCTCCTCCAGGAATCTTGGAGTCCGCCCTCCTTCCCCGGGCTCAGGCTCAGAGGGTATTTAGGGACGCTGACGTGTCCGCCCTCAGAGTGACCCACGATTCACTGCTGGAGGAATTGTCAGGAGCTATGGGGTGGGGGCCTGTCCATGGGGGCAGGTCTCAGGGGCTGCAAAAGGCAGAGCTTAACTTCCTCAGCTTGCTGGTGGTCACTGCCCAAGGCCGGAGTTAGCCCCAGGAGGGAATTTCCTGGGTCCCTTGGGCATGAACAGACTGAGGCACAGTGGGAGCTGGGAGGGACAAGCCGGGGACGCCGGGGACTGTGAAGAGCGGCAGCGGGAGTCAGTCAAGGGAACGCTCCTGGGTCATGCCTGGCCCCGGAACTGCCGAATGCGCCTCCACAGAGCACACGTGTCCACATGCCAGACGCAGAGCCCACACACACACACACACACACACACACACACACACACACACACAAGCGCACACACACTAACACACATTCAGCTGAGCAGACTCCAGCTCGCACACGCCTCTGACAAACCATCTCCCCTGCATGTCCCTCCCAGCGCCTCTTAGACCTGGACCCCAAATACAGCAGCCAGACTGAGTCATCTGCCCCTTTGGGCTTCACCCCACAAGTAGCTAAGGCCGGTGGGAAGGGGCAGCTCAGCCCGTTAGAGCAAGTGTCTCTGAGCTCTGCCCTTTGCTGGTTGACGGTGGAGGGTCTCACCTGAGTGAGCCCCGTGTCTCTCCTCTACTGAGCGAGATGGGACCTCCCCCCTCCTCCAAAGTGTGTACTGGGCTCTGGTTATGCCTCTCAGCAGAGAAGGGAGAGAATCCCACGCCCCAGGATTCCACATGGCTTTTGCGGAAAGAAATAATCTGGGTGTTTGCCCTGACAACGACTCTCAGGCCTTGTGGCAAGCCGTCAGGCTCTGGGGGCTTCTCCTACCCTTGGCAAAGACACAGCGGGCCACCCTTGGGATTCTTTTCTGCAACGGTGCGTGCTCCTTGACTGCAGCTTCATGCAGAGGCCAGGCTAGAGTAGGTGAGACAGAACAGGAAATGGGAAAGTATACACTGCCGTGCGAGTCCAGCCCAAGCCGTGCCTTCTTCTCCACCTTGAACTCTGACAGTTGACCTCCGCGCCCAGAATGCCTCAGTGGCAGAGTCACCCTGCAGTCATAAAGCAGCTAGTGTGAGCCCAGGCTGTGCCCGCTGGTTGGGGGCAAACTGTCAACACCGCCTGTGTCCATTTCCAGGGTCAAAATAAAATATGTAATTTCTTGCACACTGCCAGGAAAAAAAAAACTAAAATAAGAATTTGGTGCCAGAGGGATAGTCCAGCGGGGAGGGCATTTGCCTTGCACACAACTGACCCAGGTTCGATCCCTGGCATCCCATATGGTTCCCCCCCTCCCCAAGCACCACCAGGAGTAATTCCTGAGTGCAGAGCCAGGAGTAACCTCTGAGTATCACCAGGTGTGACCCAAATGAATGAATGAATGAATGAATGAGTGAATGAATGAGTGAGTGACTAAGTGAATGAATGAATGAATGAGAATTATACAATGCTGAAATTGTCATGGTGATATGGTACACTGGCAGTGGATAATAACAGTTATTAAAAATAAATATTTACTTCAACTTGGGTGGAATGCAATTCAGTAGTGAAAAGTTTTTTAAAAAATTTGATTCTCAGACCTTCAAGTTGGATCTCAAGAACAGAATACTAAATTTGTTGTTGTTATTACTGTTTGGGGGCCACACCTGGTGGTGCCGAGTGCTTACTCTTGACTCTATGCTCTGGGATCACTCCTGGAAGGCCCAGGGGAAGAGGGAGCCATATGGGGTACCAGAGATTGAACCTGCGTTAGCCGTGTGCAAGGCATACACCCTATCGGCTGTACTATCGCCCTGCTAAATGGTAAATTTTTAAGTCAGCCTCAAGCGTTTATTTTTTCTTATGATTCAGTTGTTTAATATTCCTTAAATAACAAAATTATACGTTGGAGGCTATTGAGGACTTGCCAGGCTTAGGAAGCAGAGAAGAGACAGTGGACAGGAAGAACGTGTCACATAAAGGAGGTTCCCGTGGATCTTGGAACAACTGTGCCATGGTTTGGGTGTAGTTCCTGAGTCTGCACAAGGATGTAGATTATGGTTCAAAAGCATAAGAACAAACATCTTCAGACAACTATGCTCCAAGTAGTGAACAATGAGTAGGTCTGGGAGCTCATACCAGGGTTATGTGCGTGCTCATGACCAGGCATGTGTGACAGGTGGGGAAACAGTTATAGGGACAATTTTAGCAATACACCATGAGTTTATGTGAGTTTTGGGACCACACCTGGCGATGCTCAGGACTTACTCTTGGCTCTGCACTCAGGACTTACTCCTGGCAGTGCTCAGGAAACCATACGGGATGCTGGGGTCGGCTCTGTGCAAGGCAAGCGCACTCCCGCTGTGCTATCGCTCTGGTGCCTAGGCTGTAAATTTAAGGGTATTTTCAAATTATCTGTTAAGGAAAAATAGAAAAGAGAGTGTAAATAAACACACTACTTTAATTTAACATAGTGAATTAATTGAGCGTTATGTTGTTTTGTGTTTGGGTCCCACTGATTGGTGCTCAGAGCTTATTCCTGGATCTGCATTTAGGGATCACCCCTGGCAGGGCTTGGGGAACCACAGAGCTGGGGACCCGAGAACCGAACCTGGGCAGGCGCATGCACGGCACACACCTACCTGCTCTACCATCACTCCGGCCCCAAATGGGACATTTTTCAAATATGTTTTCAAAATACAAATGAGAAGCTGGAGAGATTGTTCCAGGGTTCAAGCTCTGGCCTTGATTGTGGCCAACCCTGACTCAATTCCCAGCTCCACATATGGTCACTGAACATTACTATTAGGGCTATCCCTGAGCAGAGTCAAGACTAAGACACCGAGCACCGCCGGGTATGGTTCTTTGCCAAAAGAAGAAAAAAGAAAAACATGTGAATGAAAGTAAAAACTATTTGGAACAAAATAAGAAGTTGACCACAACCAGCCATAGCATGCAGTCTCAAACGCGGCTGGGAAGCTGGAACTCGGCTCTCCCTAGGCTCAGCTGACCATGGGGCTCCCAGGAGGACAGAAGGGTTTTGAGAGTGGGCCCATCACCTCTGGGGGGTCCTGGAAGCAGCTGGATGAGACTCGCCCACCACACTAGCCGCCACCTTCACTGTCTGGCATGAGGCGGTCCATCAAACTATTGGAAACAGTTATGTCCTTTAATGTACTACATTCTATGATGTGTAGGAAAGTTAGATGGGAGGGAGAGATAGAGAGGAGAGAAAAGACATACAGAACCCGCCAAGTAGTTGAGGTGTGAGAGGGGGAGGGAGGTGGGGACATTGGTGATGGGAGATGGGTTTGGGTGGAGGGATGGGTGTTGGAACACTGTAGAACCAAAACTCTACATGAGCATCTTGCAATTGTATGTCTAAAAGTGGTGTAATAAAATTTGGGAAAAGAAAATAAAAAAGAAGTTGACCACAGAAAATGGGAAACCAGAAAAAAATAATCATAATAATAGTGGTGGGAAGGTGCAATTGTGGAGGGATTGGTATTAGAATCTTGAATGTCTGTAACAAACTAACAACTTCATTTAAAAAATAAATAAAACTGGAGCAATAGCACAGCGGGAAGGGCATTTTTCTTGCTTGCGGCCAACCTGGGTTCAATCCCTGGCATCCCATATGGTCCACCAAACTCAGCCAGGAGTAACTCCTGAGCGAAGAGCCAGGTAATCCTGAGTGTCGTCGGGTGTGACCCAAAAAAGAAAAAAGAAATTAATCAAAATAAATAAAACGGTGGTGGGGGGGATTGGACCCAAATCAAAACAAGCAAACAAAAAGAATGACCAAATAAGGGCCGGAGAGATAGTATAGTGGGTGGGGGCACTTGTCCCCTGTAACCAACCGGATTTGATTCCTGGCACTACAAATGGTCCCCCTCATCTCTGCCAGCAGTGATCCCTGAGCATAGAGCCAAGAGTGAGGCCCAAACACTGCCAAGTGGTCATCAGCGTTGGTGGTATAGTGGTTAGCATAGCTGCCTTCCAAACACTGCCAAGTGTGGGCGGAAAATTTAAAAAGTAGCAAGATACCAAATGAGTACTCCAAACTTCTCTGTGCAAGATAATGGGCCAAAGCTGGTAGGCAGAGAATAAGCTCTAGTGCCTGTAAATTGTCTTGGGGGAGAGAAATATCCAGAACGTTATCAAAATTGTTTCATGAAGACGAAATAAATCCTCCAGGTCAAGGAGAAGATTGTAAAATTGCTTATTGTCTCAGTAATAAACAGACTGCGGTTCTCCACTTTGCCCACTGTGGTGAAGCCCGGAATTCTTTTTTGAACAGGAATCTCTCTCCCCGCGCATTTCTCTAAATTTCTTTCAATAAAAACTAGTTGTGTCACTCAAAGTATACACAGACTGATGATAGTCCTGTATAAAACGGTAAAAACTGTAAATATTCACAAATGCCCCATTCCGTCATAGATCTGAAATTTCTGGCAGGAAGAATTGATTGTGTACCTGGGACTCGGGGATGGAACCCAGCTGGGGTGGAGCAAGGAGTGAGGAAAACCCGTGGACCAGGTGTCAGTCGGGCTGGCGTGGGGCGGGGGCAGGGCGCTGCCTTCCGCTGCCCTCACAAGTTCCCCTCCCGGACCCGCAGCACAGAGAAGAGAATTCAGGGATCACGCTTCTGAAGGAGGAAGCCTCAGTTTCCCCTTGCTGACCTGAGAGAAGCTTCAGTTTCCCCTTGCCAACCTTAGAGAAACCCACCGTTTCTCCTTGTCAGCAGTTCCAGTTCTCCCATTAACCTACCCTGCCTCATCCTAAGGCCCTATCTCTAACATTCCTGCCTTTCCCAGAATCATACAATTCTCTTTGGAACCAGGAGTCACAAGACTAAGATAACAAACAATACCTGTGGTAGATAGCCAGAAAGACCCAAACCAGCCAGACCACCCTGAAGATTTCTGACATTCTCTGTAATCCTTGGTTGATAACAATGCAGGAGGCCTTTAAAAGTGACTATACAAATCACTTACTTTAACTTAGTCCTATACTAAGTTCCTCCCCCCAAGGGGAGTTCCTTTCCTTTCTCCTCTACTTTCCAATAAACTTTTCTACTTTCTAATTCTGAGTCTGAGCATCTTTATTATTCAATATTTTCATTCTTGAAAATATTGAAGAACCTGGGAATCGCCGATCGAACAGAGACCTGCCGCCGCTGCTTCTGCCTCACCTGCATCATTTGGGGGCTCGTCCGGGATCCCACTCACAGCAGAAGAGCGGTAAGTGTGGCCAGACTCCAGATCTCTGTTACCTGTCTCTTTGTTTTCGGACATCTAGTCCTATAGCCCTACCTGAAAAAACGGGCATCCACCTACCAGTTAGAAGGTGACTAGCACCGCGGTGGCCGTTCTTAAGGTGGATGAAAGGTCTGTCCGGCTTCCCTTCTCTGTGATCCCCACTTTCCCCTGGAGAGTGGAATGTCACAGTTTAGGGAGTCGGGTTCCTTTTCCGGCAACCCCAAAGGGGCTGCCTCTGCTCTTCCTTCTGTCCCAGAGGCCTGAGAGGAGCGTGTGCCCCAACCGCAGCGTAAGCGGCCTGCCAAGGCCTCACCTCAGCTTAGAGGTTCGCATCGAGCCCTCCAGCGTGCCCTGGGAAGTCTCTATGTTCTCCTTCTGTCTCAGTGGCCCGAGAGGAGCGTGTGCCCTAACCGCAGCGTAAGCGGCCTGCCAAGGCCTCACCTCGGCTTAGAGGCTCACATCCAGCCCTCCAGTGTGCGCCCTGAGATATCCTCTTCTTGGTCTCTATCCTCCGGTCTCACCAGAACTCAGAAGAACCCCTAGACTCCCCTCTTGGTGGGATCCTATTTTTTGTTGGGACTGACCCTGAGAAAGCTTGCTTCCCTAGGAGAGATCAAATCCATCTCCATCTCCTCTCCAGGGCAGTTCACAAATCTTTCATTCAGAGCACTAGCTAGCAGGGAATGGCTGAAACCTCTAGGTATCTACATACTTCCCCACCTATTTGGAGGCTGGTGCCCACTTGCATCAGCTCAGGATCCGGGGCTGATGTTTCTGGCACCCAGAGCTCCTTGGTGCATCCAGGGCGGGCTATTTCAAGCCCTAGGCAGGGCTTGACACCTACAGTCAAGTGCAATGGTCCTCTCCTGACTAGGATCTCTGTATGCAGGAAGCACAACGTTTTTGCCTGGCTTCCTGATGCTGGTTTGGCCTTGTTATGACACAGGGCACTTATGGAGGGGGAAGCCTCATCAGTAAGGGCAGCTAAGTCCGACAAGGCTGGCTCGAACCTGTGCTGCAGGGTTCGAATCTCTCAGCGGAAGTGAGGACGCTCTCTTCCCCCCCATCGGGTAGCGAATAGGGACCCTGGGGACACTCAGGAATCTCCTTATTTCTACAGATGGGGTACGTGCCACCTCCAGAGTCACTCCTTTAGAGTGCACTTCGTATAAACTGGCAAGCATTTGATCCTGAAACTCTCAAGAAGGACAGGCTGATATTTTTTCTGCACAAAGGCATGGCCCGGGTATCCCTTGGATGGTGGTGAAAAATGGTCAGAGGAGGGAAGTATCAATTATGCTAGACCTGTTTTGTCAATGTATGGGGAAATGGTCAGAAATTCCCTATGTTAAGTTGTTTTGGGAGTTGTGAAAACGCCCCTGACCTTTGTAAAAAGTGTCTGTTGGACCCTGCTGCCCTAGCTGTGCTGTATAAAAGGTTTCTTGAAGGGGATAAATGCAGTAATTTAACTTACAGGTTTTTTTTACAGCCTAACCCGTTCTCAGTAACATCTATTTCAGAGACTGGACATCGTAACTGATTTTAACTTTCTTTACTATGCCTCTAGCTAGCAAAAGCCACTAAGGTGCATTCAGGATTTGGAACTAGCAATTAGGAACTAGGAAAGCTGAACTCAGAACTAGGAAAGCTGAAAATGGTAGCATACTATGATTTTAGGTTAACAACTGAATTGGCCATAATCTAGGTTGCCGGTTTTTTTTTTCAACAAAAGCGCTTTCTTGACCCATGCCTCATGTAAAAGACAGGCAGGGGACAGAGGCTGGTGCAGGCTGAAAAATGCAGGGTGAGGTCCCAATTGGCTGAGCAGGGCTATTCTTTTGCCCTGGGGGGACTGCCCTTCCTTTCTCAGTCTATCAGTTTCCTCTACCCTTCCTAAAGGGTCAGATAATAACTAAAAGATTGATCGATCAACTGTATATGTGTGTGTGCGCGTGTGTGTGTGTGGTGGCCACCAACTGTTTGCGGTTAGCTTGTCCTGTCTGTGTGAAACATTGGAGTGTTAGATAGAACCAAGTTGGAATTAAATAGATTGTTAAGCCAGGGATAGGCAATGTGTTCTAAACTGAGTGTTGACCATGAGAAGAAATTAACATGCTCAATCTAGATCTTATGGTAAAAGGTTAAGAGATCTAATTGTAAAGGTTAAAGGTTTCCTTATCCCTGAAATGCTCTCAGCTCCAAAACTTGTGCTGTTAAGAAAGGGTGGAAGCTAGAGCCAGAATCAGGGAAGAGATAAGAATTTTGTAAGATTGTGCAAAGCTTTACTTTATAAGCCTTGTAAGTCAAATTCTAATTAGAAATTAGGGCTTTTCAAAATTAACTAAGGTACAAGAACTGTTGCAATTAAGTAAAAGAAAATCTTGTGTTTCACGAAAATTGGTTCAAATGCCTTATGTTGGTATGTCTAAGGTACATATTTGTTTTATTTCTGCAATGGATTATTAGAATATCTGGTCTAGAGAATCCTCTGAGTTGAAATCTAAAGTTCAGAACTTTTATCCTACCAGTGTTTTTTGATCTCTTAAGACTTTTGGTAAAAGTTTTAAAGAACAGCAATCAGTTTTTCTTTTTCAGGCTTTGTTTCTAATCTGCCCAGTGTGTGCTATTATTGAGATAGCTTTAATATATGTGAGCTTTGTCACCTGGTATCAACCTAGTCTTGAATTTGAGATCTTTATTCTCAAGTGTAAAGTCTTTACTGTTTCTTGGTAGTAATCTTTTGAGTATTTTTACTTTGCATTGTTTATGTTCTCCTAAAATATGGAATTAATGCTTTTAAAGTAGCTTGTCATGTTAAATGAAAATAATTAGCAAAGTGTTTCCAAACTTCTTGAAAGATCAGCCGGTACTAAGCTCTGTAAAATAAGAAAGTTAATACCTTTAGGGTGTAACTATGAAAAGTCTAGATAATGCATTTTAAGTAACAGAAAGATAATGGATGGAGATGTCTGTGGAAAAAAGAAAGGAATTCTGTTAAAGTAAAGGCTTGTTTTTACAGGAAAGTTACAGGACAAAATGAATGTAAAGGAATGTGTAGAAGGTCTGAGAATGTTGAGTAAACAAACTATAAAACTCTTTTCTGAAGAATTGTTCTAGTACCTTTTTGGTAAGATCTATGGAAAAGATATTAGACAGATGGTATGGGCTCTTGTTACAGTGCTCCTAAAAATTGGTAATTAGGGTTGTGTTTGACATGGAATTAAATGAGTTACACAGGATATTGTTAAACTGTCTGCTCTATTTCAACAGATCTTTATGCTTCTTTCGAGCAGGTCCAACAGCAAATTGGTGTATTGCACCTCATTGTGAGTAAAGTGTAATATATGCTTTTCTCCCTTTGCACCTTCAGTCCATTTTTGATGTTTCATGGCACTGTGTTGGTTTGCATAAACTCAGACAAAAATATTTCCTCTCTGTAATAGGGCCTAGCCCTCATGCAGACAGGAAAGCCAGTATGGGACCCCAGGCCCACTTCCAGGGAAAACAGGAGTCAAAGGGATTGGCCTAAATGACAGGAGCAGGTAGTTGTAGTAGGTACATTTACAAGTACCCTACATACCTCAGGGAGACCCTAGAGGCAGGCCAGCTCAAGGAAGAACCGAAAATCACCTCTGCTGTGAAGAACGAGGAATCTGTCAATCTTGGTGACTGATAACTGCCTGGGCCATGCAACAAGGAAGGCTGCTGCAGTAGGTAATGGCTTCAGTCCCAAAGAGGGATGTGTTCATTCTCTGCCCTTGAAACCTGGTGAAAGAGGCCGATGCCACCTGTAGCTTATCGTGGAACCGGATCTTCATGCTATGGCCAAGCCTAGGTTACCCTGACATGACAGGTAAAGACATTAAAATACCATGATTGGTGTTTCCCGCTGTCTTAGCCAATTCCCAGGACTTCTTGTAGTAATGGGTACCCTAAGTGGAGAGTTCTCCAGTACAGCTGTGTTTATGCAAAAGAACAAGTCAGTTTTATTAAGTCATTTGGAAAATTTAAAGTGAAGGTGGAAAGTAAACCATGTTCCTATAACTTTTGTAAAAAATAGATTGTAGGTCATTTTGAACTCTCACACCGGCCTGACTGCACCTCAGGTAACCACCTTGGGGTGTATGGCTGGCCGGGCGGGTGCCTGGGGTCGTGGTAGAGCCCAGGTCTCGGCAGAAGGTGGAACTACAACCCCCAGAAGTCCGAGCAGAACTGGAAGTAAACGGTCATTTTTCACTCTCACACCGGCCTGACTCCACCTCAGGTAACCTCCCTGGGGTGTGCTGCTGGCTGGGCGGGTGGCCGCTAATGTGGGTGCTTATTAATAGAAAAACTAGGAAATTCAACACCAAGGGAAAATAATACCCTCAAGAAAAAAAGAAACAGTGCACCAGAGGAATCTATCCCAGAACACCAAACACCATGGGGAAACAACGCAGATCCCCAGCTCGAAGAACAGATGAAGGAATAGACCCTAAGGACTCAAAAAAGAATACAGATGTGCATGATCTCTCTGACAATGAAATTAGAGAAGAAATTGGTAGGATGTTTAAGGAGCTCAACGAAAAAATGGAGCAGATGTCCAATAAAATACAGGAGAACATAAACGAAGCAGTTGAAAGGGCTGTCAATAAACTACGGGAGGAAATGAGAGCAGAAATGAGAACCATGCAAATAGAAATATCATCGCTTAAAAAATTCGGGAAGACGAAATGAAAAAACACAATCGGGGCTCTCAACAGTAGGATGACAGCAGTGGAAGAGAGAATCAGCAAGACTGAAGATGAGCTGCAGAAAGCACTCAGAGATCTGCATAAGATGGAAAAAAGACCAGAAAATGGATCAGCAACGAAACAGAGAACAATGGGATGAAGGCAGGTGGAACAACATAAGAATCATCGGAGTCCCAGAGGGACAGGAAAGTAACCCCAAGGAAATTAAAACAGTTAAAAACATCCTGACTGAAAAGTTCCCGAGTTAAAAGGATGAAGGCATCCACATCCAAGAAGCCCCACGCATACCAGCAAGAAGAGACCCCAATAGAAAGACCCCAAGACACATCCTAGTCAAAGTAATGGATGCCATAGACAGAGACATAATTCTTCAGGCAGCAAGATCAAAGAAGGAGATTGTATACAAAGGAGCATCCATTCGACTTTCAGCAGACTTCTCAGAAGACACCCTCCAAGCCTGAAGGCATGGTAGGATATAGTAAAAAAACTTAATGAAATGAATGCCTCAGCAAGAATTCTTTATCCGGCTAAACTCTCACTCTGATTTGAAGGACAGATATACAACTTCTTGGATAAACAACAGCTTAGCAACTTTGTAAAATCAAAACCAACCTTAAAAGGACTGAAATATCTACTATAAGACGAGACATAACCCAAAAGAACAACCAACCTATTCAGAAAGATGGCACAAAATCCCATGACAATAATCTCTCTCAATGTCAAAGATCTAAATGCACCAGTTAAGAGACACAGAGTGGCACAATGGATCAAAAAATTGAATCCGACATTCTGCTGCCTTCAAGAAACACACCTGAACAATTGGAGCAAAGACAGGCTCAAAATCAAAGGCTGGAAAACAATCCTTCACTCAAACAACCCATCCAAAAGGCTGGGGTAGCCATACTGGTATCTGACAACATAGACTTCAGGCTGAAGAAGGTCAGAAGGGACAGTGAAGGTCACTTCTTAATAGTCAAGGGATGCATATATCAGGAAGAAATCACGCTATTAAACATATATGCACCCAACGAGGGGCCAGCAAAATACCTAAAACAACTACTAATAGACTTCAAAGAAGACATTGACAGCAACACAATTGTAGTTGGAGACTTCAACACTGCTCTATCAACCCTGGATAGATCAACAAGATTGGAACTTACCAAGGAAATACTGGCCCTCAAAGAAGAGATGGAAGAAGGAGGGCTGGTAGACATATACAGGCATTTCATCCCCAAAAAGCTGAATACACTTTCTTCTCCAGTGCACATGGAACATACTCCAAAATAGATCACATGCTGAGCCATAAATCATACCTCCATAAAATCAAGAAGATAGAAATTGTGCCAACTATTTTTTCAGACCATGATGCACTGAAAATAGAAGTTAATTTTACACAAAACGGAGACCAATACCAAGTACCTGGAAACTAAACAGCTCACTGCTGAACAACCAGCAAGTCATAAAAAGAAATCAAAGAGGAAATCCAAAGATTCCTGGAAACAAATGAGACTGAAGACACGAATTACCAGAACTTGTGGGATACAGCAAAAGCAGTGTTAAGAGGCAAGTTCATATCTCTTCAAGCATTCATAAGAAAAGAGGAAAAGGCCATCATAAACAGTCTGACTTCACAACTTAAGATCTTAGAGAGTGATCAACAAGAGGAGCCCAACCCAAGCAGAAAGAAAGAAATAATAAAACTTAGAGCAGAAATCAATGAGATGGAAAGTCAAAAAACAATCCAGAAGATCAACGAAACCAAAAGCTGGTTCTTTGAAAAAATATACAAGATTGACAAACCACTTGCAAGACTTGTAAGAAAAGGAAAAGAGAGAACCCAAATAAATAGAATCAGAAATGAAAACGGGGACATCACAACAGAAACCACAGAAATTCAAAAGATCATCAGAGATTACTATGAGAGCCTGTACTCCACAAAACAAGAGAACCTAGAAGAAATGGACAAATTCCTGAATTCCTATAGCTTCCCAAGTCTGCAACAAGAAGATTTGGAATACCTCAACAAACCTATTTCCATCGAGGAAATAAAATCGGTAATCAAAAGTCTCCCCAAACACAAAAGCCCAGGTCCAGATGGATTCACCAGTGAATTCTACAAAACCTTTAAAGAGGACCTACTCCCAATTCTTTTTAAGCTCTTCCGGCAAATTGAAGAAACAGAAACACTCCCAAATAGCTCTTACGAGGCACATATCACCCTGATACCCAAAGCAGATAAAGATGCCACAAAAAAAGAAAACTACAGACCAATCTCCCTGATGAATACAGATGCTAAGATCTTCAACAAAATACTAGCAAATAGAATCCAAAGAGTCATCAAAAAGATTATACACCATGACCAAGTGGGATTCATCCCGGGAATGCAAGGATGGTTCAACATCCGCAAGTCAATCAACATAAAACATCATATCAACAAAAAGAAAAAGAAAAACCATATGATCATATCAATAGATGCAGAGAAGGCATTTGACAAGATTTAACACCCGTTCATGATGAAAGCTCTCCGTAAAATGGGGATTGAAGGAACCTTCCTCAAGATAATCCAGGCCATCTACTACAAGCCCACAGAGAGCATCATTCTCAATGGGGAAAAACTGAAAGCCTTCCCCTTAAGATCAGGGACAAGACAAGGCTTCCCACTCTCACCACTTCTATTCAATATAGTACTGGAAGTACTTGCCATAGGAATCAGGGAAAAAAAAGACATTAAGGGCATCCAGATAGGAAGGGAAGAAGCCAAGTTATCACTATTTGCAGTTGACATGATATTATACCTGGAAAACCCGAAACTCTCTACCAAGAGGCTCCTAGATATAATACATTCCTATAGCAGAGTAGCAGGGTACAAAATCAATACCCAAAATTCAATGGCCTTCCTATATGCAAACAGCGAAAGAGAAGAAAGGGACATTAAAGAAACTATCCCATTCACAATTGCGCCGCAGAAAATCAAATACCTAGGAATCAGTTTGACAAAGAATGTAAAGGATCTCTACAAAGAAAACTACAAAACTTTACTTCAGGAAATAAAAAGAAGACCTGAGGAAATGGAGACACATTCCCTGCTCATGGATTGGAAGGATTAACATTATCAAAATGGTAATACTCCCTAGAGCTTTATACAGATTCAATGCAGTCCCTATAAAGATACCCATGATGTTCTTCAAAGAAATTGAACAAACACTCCTGAAATTTGTATGGAATAATAAAACTCCACGAATAGCTAAAGCAATCCTTGGGAAAAAGAAGATGGGAGGTATCACTTTCCCCCAACCTCAAGCTCTACTACAGAGCAGTTGTAATTAAGACAGTGTGGTATTGGTATAGAGACAGACCTGTAGACCTATGGAATAGAACTGAGTATCCTGAAACACATTCTCAAATATACAACCTCTTAATCTTTGATAAAGGAGCAAAAAATATTAAGTGGAGCAAAGAGGAGCCTCTTCAACAAATGGTGCTGGGAAAACTGGGCAGCTACATGTAAAGAAATGAACTTAGACCTCCTTCTAACGCCATGCACAAAAGTCAGATCAAAATGGATTCTAGATCTCAACATCAGACATCAATCTATAAGGTACATCGAAGAAAACATAGGAGAAATGCTCTACGACATCGAAATGAAAAGTATCTTTAAAGACGACACACCACTGACCAAGCAAATGGAAGCAAAGATAAACAAATGGGATTATATAAAACTAAAAAGCTTCTGCACCTCAAAAGAAACGGTGACCAAGATACAAAGACAATCCACAGAGTGGGAAAGGATATTCACCCAATACCCATCTGACAAGGGGTTAATATCCAGGATATATCAGGCACTGGTAGCACTCCACAAGAAAAAATCAGCCAACCCCATCAAAAAATGGGGGGAAGAAATGAACAGAAGCTTCCAAAAAAGAAGAAATTCGAATGGCCAAAAGGCATATGAAAAAGTGTTCTTCATCTTTAATCATCAGGGAGATGCAAATCAAAACAACAATGAGGTACCATCTCACACCACAGAGACGGGCACACATCCAAAACAGCAAGAACAACCGGTGCTGGCGTTGATGTGGGGAAAAAGGGACTCTGATCCACTGTTGGTGGGAGTGCCAGCTGGTCCAGCCCTTTTTGGAAAACAATATGGGCATTCCTCTGAAAACTAGATATTGAGCTCCCATTTGATCCAGCAATAGCATTCCTGGGAATATACCCGAGAGACCGAAAAACACATAGCAGAAACACTATCTGTACTTTTTTTATTCATCTCTGTGCTATTCACTATAGCTAGAATCTGGAAACAACCTAAATGCCCGAGAGCAGAGGACTGGCTAAAGAAACTGTGGTTCATCTACACTATGGAATACTATGCAGCTGTCAGAAAAGATGAAATTATGAAATTTACCTGCAAATGGATGGACATGGAGACTATCATGCTGAGTGAAATTAATCAGAAGGAAAAGGACAGATATAGAATGACTGAATAAGGGAAGTGTTTTCTAGGGCAACAGAGCCTCGATTGTTTGGACCGAGAAGGCCAGAAGCAGGCTCTCTCCGTATCCCGCGCTGAGCCTGCCAGGTGTGAGGAGGAGCCAGGACTGGGGGTAGCTTTCAGTCAGAGCATTCATTCGGAGCATACGTGGGCATGGAGGAGGGCCATGGGGGGCAGAGAGGGGGAGGGCAGGGATGAGCAGGACTCCAGCCGACCAGCCCAGGCGAGGAGGAGGGAGGCGGTCTCCCTTCCCTTCCCACATGGGACCCTCCATTCACCTGCACTTTGATTTCTTCCCCACCAAGACATTAGGTGCTGATGAGGCGGCTGGGGAGGCTGGAACTTCGGCTCGTGCCGGGCCCAGCTGACTATGGAGCCCCGAGGAGGGCAGATGGGTTTTGGGAGTGGGCCCGTCACCTCTGGGGGGTCCCAGAAGCAGCCGGATGAGACTTCGCCCATCACACTAGCCACCATTTTCTCTGTCCGGACGCTGGGAATCTGCCTCACGACCAGATTGACAGAGCAAAACCAGTTCGAGTCCAGGTTTCGCGGCCACTTGCGGCCGCGATCCACTAAAATAGTGAAACAGTGATGTCTTTTAATGCACTGCATTCCCAAAAGAGCAGGAAAGTTTGGTTGGAAGGAGATATAAGGAGGAAAGAAATGACATACAGAACCCGCCAAGTAGTTGGGGTGCGGGAGGGGAGGGAGGTGGGGACATTGGTGATGGGGGGGGGGTTTGGGTGGAGGGATGCGTGTTGGAACACTGTAGAACCGGAACTCTACATGAGCATCTTTCAATTGTATGTCTAAAATGGTGTAATAATATTTGGGGGGGGGAAATAATAAAATTAAATAAAAAAAAGACATTAGGTGCTGAGCCAACAGCTCACGTGTGACCACCCCTTCTAGAATATTCTCAGGACCCTCACTCCCACCTGTATGCCAGAAGAGAAGCTCTTCTGGGCCCTTTAGATCTCACAGGCCTCAGGAGATGATGTCACCTGTGACACTTCCTCTTTCTTTTCTTTTGATCCTGTTCAGATTTCCGGGAGCCGCTGGGGTTCCCAACAATACCAGGAAATGAGTTCCCTTCTACCTCCAAAGCCAGCGGGTTTGGATGAAAAACTCAGGAATCCAGAGCAGTTTTAAAAGGCTTTACTCTCATAGGTTCTGGTATACAATCCAAGAATAGGAAAAGCCCCAGACTTAGGTTCCTAGCTGGGCACTGGCCACATGTAGGCCACATGTAGCTGGGCTAAGCCAAGATGGCCACTACCACATACTAATGGCCCAACAGGGAAGAGAACGGAGAGAGGAGAGGGGAGAAGGCAAGGAGAAGCCAAAATGGCACAAAGGCCCTTCTCCTTTCTCCTAGTTTATTTTATAGATAGAAGCTCGCCAAAATCTTCCAGCCCAGCCCATCGTGGGCTGGGCTATCTAGAGATGAAGCCAGGAAAATGACCCTTTTGCAACGCAGATCTTTAGGTGGACCCTATGGCTCAAGTTTCACAAATGCCAGAGCTGATTCCCTGAGGCAAAATCTCCTAGCAGAGGAAGGGCTGCGTCTCTGAGCCAGAAAGCAGTTCAGAATATAACTTGTAGGAAATGGCATTAATACTTTTTACCATGACTATATAGCCAGCTGATTCCAGACTCTACATCTCACTAAGTACCAAAATCCGTCAGAATTTTTGGCATTACCTTTAGAATCAGACACTTCAGTTTGCATGGAGGCGCACTGGCATGTGTCGCTTGAACTAGGAGAACTGATCACATTATGGTTGATCCAACGTGGCCAAGCACTCTTGGAATATCTATGTGTATGTACCTCGCGGGGACCAGTGGAAGCAGGATGGGCATCATAATATTCATGATAAAAATATGAAAGCAGTTCAGAATGTAATTTGTAGGAAATGGCATTAATACCTTTATTATTAAAATATAACCAGCAGATCCCAGACCCTGGATCCCACTGAGGTCCAAAATCCATCACAATAATTCACTTTGGCATTACCTTAGAGTCAGAGACACATTAGTTTACTCAGAGGCACACTGGCATGTCTCTTGGAACTAGGAGAATTGATTACATTATGGTTGATCCAATGTAGCCAAGTACTCTTGGAATATCTACATGTATGTCCCACACGGAGACCTGTGGGAACAGAATATTGATCTGGGGCAAGAGAGATCACTTGATCACTTGAATCCCGTTATTCATCAATTTGCTCGGCGGGGCGCCAGTAACATTTCCATTGGACCCTATCACGTGCCAATGTAGCCCAATGGCATCTGGTTGATTCAGGAATATGAAGAGCCTCAAACCGTTCCTTCAGGGTCTTGACAAGAAAGTCTGACCATCTTGTAGGTGGGCGGCCAGGCAATCTTTTGACATCCCGTGGGATCCAGTCGGTAATGGCACTAGTCCAGCGGTTGTCTCCAAATCGCATTACATGTCCAGCCCATCTGATTTTCGATGTCTTGGCAAACGAGACAGCATCCCTGATTCTGGAATAGCGACGGAGGTCAGAACTCCAGATTCCTTCTCTCACTTGAGTGAGGCGTGATATTCCAAGCATAGCTCTTTCGATTCCTCTCTGGGAGACCCGAATAGCATTCTCATCCTGCTTTCGTAGGGCCCAGGTCTCTGAGGCGTATGTTAATAAAGGGAGAATAGTGGAGTCAAAGAGATGTGCCCGGAGCCGGAGGTTCTTTGTCCTTTTAGCTATTTCTTCGATGCCTTTGAAGGCATTCCATGCCGCTCTCTTCCTCCTCCTGCACAACTCAGGTTTTAGGTCATTCACCTAGGTTGATTTCTCGACCTAGGTACACATAACTGCTGCATTCAGAGATGTTTGTTCTATTGAGAGTGAATGGGGCCTCTGGAACTAGTTCATTCTTCATAAACACAATATTTAAACATGTAAATATTTAAATAAAACAATTGTTGGGGGAAAATGACCCAACAAAGTTAACCCCAGGAAAATGAGAAGTCATTAGAAAAATTATGAATATGATCTAATGAGCTAACATCATCCTTAACAGGGGGAAAAAATGGAAAGCCTTCCTCTAAAGGCACAAGACAGTAATACCCATTTCCACTGCTATTATTCAACACTGTATTGGAAGTCCTTTCCACAGAAATTAGGCACGAAAGAGAACACACGGAATTCATATTAGTTAAGAAGAAATTAAGCTATCGCTACTTGCAGATGTCATAATATTATACAGGAGGAAACCCTAAAGACTCCACTAAAAATGTCATGGAAGCAATACATTTTATACAGCAAAGTATCAAACTACAAAATCAATGCTTATTAATGGTTGCATTCTTTTATTTTGTTGTCGTTGTTGTTGTTGTTGTTTTTCAGCTTGAGAATGTTTCTTTTTTTAATTTTTTATTTTTACAATTACAAATATTTACAATTAAAAAGTTAATATTTGGGTTTTGATCATTCAGTGTTTCAGCACCCATCCCTCCACCAGTGCCCATCTCCCACCACCAACGTCCCCGGTTCTCTCCCCCCCTACCCCAACCCTCCTCCATGGCAGGTTCTTTATTTCTTTCCCTTCCTCTCTCTCTCTTTCTCTTTTCCTTCCCGTCAGACTATGGATTACAGAACATACATTAAAGGATTGTCATGTGTATCTTTTGCCTCTATTTAATGCTCAGTTCTAGGTTGGCATTAGTACCCTCGACAATTGTTGTTGTTTTTGGTGTCACAACACCTGGCGATGCTCAGGGGTTACTCCTGGCCCTGCACTGAGGAATTACTCCTGGCAATGCTCAGGAGTAATATGCGATGTTGGGGGTCGAATGTGGATTGGCCATGTGCAAGACAAATGCCCTCCCCCACTGTACTATTGCTCCAGCCCCCAGGTTGCATTCTAATACATAAACAATGGTGAAGCAGTGAAAGAACTCATCAAAAATTTTTTTCATTTATGGGGTGGGGGGCGATAGTCCAGCAGGTAGGGCATTTGCCTTGCACCGCGGCCGGGGTTCCACCCCGGCATCCCATATGGTCCCCTGAGGACCGCCAGGAGTAATTCCTGAGTGCAGAGCCAGGAGTAACCCCTGAGCATTGCCAGGTGTGACCCAAAAAGCAAACAAAAAAATTTCCATTTACAATCTGGTTCAAAACCTCAAAAATCTAAGAATAAATTTAACAAGGGAGGAGAAAAATCTACTTTGTGAAAATGATTAACTGCCTCAGAAATAGAAAACACAAAGGAATGGAAATATTCCTTGTACATAGATGGGAGAATGAATACCCCCCCTAAATTGGCCGCAGGGGTTCCCTGTCCCCAGCTCTACTACCAGAACACCAGCAGTCACTCCCCTGCCCCCAAATCAGCACCTGGTTTAAAAATTAACTCCAACTTTATCACCCCATAAAAGCTTTTGGAGTTCCTGGAGTGTATGGAGTGTACAGCTGTTACAATACTCAAGATATAAGTTGTAATAAGTAATATAAAGTGAAGTAATTAGCACCTGCTAATGGAGCAGCCTACCCCTCGAGGTGTTGCAGGTATGGCTGCAGTGCCCAGCTGCATAGGCAGGTGGCAGACAGGAGACAGGCTTGTCTACACCCAGGGCTCTGCCCTGTGGGCCCCTGGATGGTGGATGGTCTGACATAGGAAAAGATTGGGTCCCCTGGGATGAACCCAGAGCCACAGCAGAACCTGGCAAGCTACCTGTAGTGTATTTGATATGCCCAAAACAGTAACAATAATGGACCTCATTCCCAACGAATGGAGACGTTACTGGTGCCCGCTCAAGCAAATCAATGAACAATGGGAAGACAAGTGACAAGTGATAAGGCAGCAGCTTGGGGGGTGAGTGGGAAACTGGGGACCTTGGTGGCAGTAAGGACACATTGGTGGTGGGACTGGTGCTGAAACACTGAATATCTGAAGCAACTGTATTGTAAACAACTTTGTAGTTCACAGTATTTAAATAAAGATTTAAAAATAAATAAATAAATAAAATTATGATACCAATATCCAAGGTCAAGTGAAACATATATCAGGAGGTCTTGTCAAAGGTGGAAATTATCACAAACGTGTGGGAGTCAGAGTTTAGGTAAGACAGAAAATGGAACAGGGTGCTAATAATAGTCGAGGGCACTAATGCCAACCTAGAACTGAGCATTAAATAGAGGCAAAAGGATTCACATGACAACCTTTTAATGTATGTTCTGTAATCCATAGTCTGGAAGGGAAGGAAAAGAGAAAGAGAGAGAAAGGGAAAGAAATAAAGAACCTGCCATGGAGCAGGGCTGGGGAAGGGGGGAGGGAACCAGGGATGTTGTTGGTGGGAGATGGGCACTGGTGGAGGGACGGGTGCTGAAACACTGTATGACCAAAACCCAAACATGAACTTTTTTAATTGTATATCTTTTTATTTGTATGGAGATTGGCACTGATGGAGGGACTGGTGCTGAAACACTGTATGACCAAAACCCAAACATGAACTTTTTAATTGTAAAAAAAAAAATAAAAAAATAAAAACAGTCAAAAAAAAATGACCACATTACTCAAGTAATTTAGAAATGGGCTGCCATTCCCATTAACATTCTCCAACCTTTTCAAAAACATAGAGGAAACATTTATTATTATTACAATTAATAATGCTATTGTTTATGGCCATCTAAAAATTGTATGGAATCACCAAGCTCCCGAATAGTCAAAGTTGTTGTGAGGAAGAAGGAGATGAGGAACATTTTATTCCCAGGGTAGAGTCTTCACTACAAAGCTGCTGGAATCAAAGTCACATGACGCCGGGGGTGGGGGGGGGAGAGAGCTGGAGCCGTAGTCCAGCGGGAGAGCACTTGCCTTGCACACAGCTAACCTGAGTTTGATCCCCGGCATCCCGTATGGTCCCCGAGCACCGCCAGGAGTGATTCCTGAGAGCAGAGCCAGGAGGAACCGCTGAGCATCTCCAGGTGTCCCAAAAAGCCAAAAAATTAAAAATAATCACATGGGCACCCAGAGGGATAGTGCAGCAGGAAGGTGCCTGCCTGGCATGCACCAGCCCAGATTCCGTCCTTGTCATCCCGTCTCGTGCCTTGAGCCGCTCCAGGAGTGATCCCTGAACTTAGAGCCAGGAGTAAATCCCGAGCACCACTGAGTGAGAACCCCAACAACAACAACAACCAAATCCACATAGTACTAGACCAAAAACAGACTCTCAGATCAGTGGAATAGAATTCAGATCCTAGAGGAAAACAATGTTCATACGCATGTTTTTCCTCCTGTTCATGTGTGAAGAGGTGGCTGAGTGCAAGACGTGGACCCAAGAGATTCTCCTCCACCATGTGGCTGGGAGAACCGACCATCCTCACAGCTAAGAAATGCATCTTGACTCCTCCTGCTGTGCCCTAAAGTTCATTAGAAATGAGTTCAGGGGCCAGAGTGATGGTGCAGCAGGTTGCCTTGCACATAGTCCACTCAGGTCCAATCCCCAGCATCCGATTTGGTCCACAAGCACCTTATTTCATGATTGAGTGCAGAGCCAAGAATAACCCCTGAGCATTGCCAGGTCTGATCCCAAAAGCCAAAAAGAGGGGAGGTTAAATATCTTAATATCAAGCCCATTTCCATAAAACACATGGAGGGAAACACAGGCAGGACTCCCCAAGAGCTTGACCTCAGGGAATTCTACAGTGATATGCCTCCATTAGCAAAGAAACGAAAAGCAGAAATAAGCAAAGAGAATTCAACAAACAAGCAAGCCAAAACAACCTCCAGCCCTATGAAATAAATGTGGCTTAAAATAAAAGGACACCCCCACCCCCTGGTTGGGAGGAAATATTCACACACCATCAACCGAGTCAATCCCCAGCACCGCATGTCCCCAGAGAGCTGCCAGTTGTGATGTGTGCACCGCCCCCTCCCCAAGACAAAGACAAAGAAAAGACCAAGAACCATCCGGACCGCCAAGTTGGAAGGGAAGGTTGAGAGTGACTCAGAGATGTCTGTTCACGAGCTGTAGCTCTCAAGTCCGTGTCTCTACACCCACTTCTATATGTCTGTCGATACATCATCGCATGCGTTCAAGTGTCTGTATGTGTCTCTGTATCTACATTTATCCCTTCATCCCACATTCAGTGGATGGTCAGATGGTGCAGGATGGCTAATAGAAAAGACTAGAGGAGATTCAGACACACCTATCTGAAATTCTAACAAATATGTAGAATTTATTTCCTTTTTGCTCAGGGTCAGGAAAGCAGAGCACGGTTCCTTCTATAGACCCAGAGGGCTTCATTCTGGGAGAGCCATTAGCTGGTCTTCTGCAGAGGAGAGCAGAGGAGGAGAGACAGGATGGGCCACAGGAACCCGGTGATTCTCCACAGGGTCACAGCTGCGTGTCACTCAGGATGGGGCAGTCCTCGGGTGGTCAGAAACGGAAGGATTCCTGGTGCCCTCAGGATTCCTCCAGGTACCAGAGCTGAAAGAGAGCAGAGCTGCCGAGTGCCCCGTCCCTCAACGTGAGAGTCCCGACTCCCTCCTGCCCGCCTGGACTTGCCTCCCTGGGCGCCAGCTCCTCCCACCTGGTCAGCTCTCATCTCCCACTGCCCTGACCAGGCCAGGGTGTCCTGGGAACAGGGAGGGCAGTGAAGGGAGCCCCGAGGGAGCTATCCGGGTGCAGCATTGGGTGAGGAGGAGGAGGGTGATGAGGGCCGCTTCCTCACGCCCGGTCCCAGGGGGTGAGAGTGGACAGTCGGTTCTGGGGTCTGGGATGTGTCTGGGGAACCCTGCATGGAGATGGACAGTCGCAGAAGCTGAGGGAGACGTTGGGGACCACAGGAGTCCTCTCGGGGTCACTCGGGTTGGTCACCATGGCGGCCTGGAAACTGGTACCTGCAGCTTCCCGCAGCCTGGACTGCAGACTCAGGGGTCATGCTGCTGCCCAGTGTCTCCCACCAGGGCACCTGCTAGGCACCTCACGGCCCACTCAGGCTGCCCTCCTGCCCCCGCCTCATCCTGTCCATTCCTGCCTGGCCCCTGCAGGAGTCCCGGGGCTGCAGTGGAAGGGACAGCTGGTGTGATCCTGGCTCTGTCCTCTCTCTCTGCTAGTGCTGATAGGTGAAGCACTGTCAGCCTCCGAGAAGAGTCTAGAGTCTGTCCCAGGGATCATCCAAGAATGTTCTGGAGGTTCTCATGGTAACATGGAGCTTAGCTGTGTGTTCCCTAAGGTTCAGGGTCACTGTTTGGCTCCAGCTTGGCCCAAGTAACTTACGGGGTGGCCCTGTCTTGAGCGAGCTCAGTTCAGCATGGAACTCGACCTAGAGGTCTCCTAGCCAACTCTCCTTGTGCACAGAGGAGAGAAAGGCCCAGAAAATGCATCCTACCCCAAGTCACCCCGTTCACAAGAGGTCAGAAGTCACAACTTTCAGCCATGGGTCTTTAAGAAACAGTGTTTGCTTCATTTCTGCGGTCTCTCTCCTCTGCACCATTTACTTCACTGGACCTCTCAGGGGTAGGAGCACCCCAAGAGGGACTTACTCTTTACGTGGATACAGGCCGTATCGTAGAACAGTGACGAAGCCCCTTAGACTGGTCATTCTCCACAATGGGCACCATCTGATCTCCAACCGACCGGGCGGCAAAATGCAACATCTGATACTCGGGTAACGGCTCGTACTTGTCGTCCAAGTAGTTGTTGACTTTGTAGAGGCAGCCCCCAGCCACGTCCTTCAGTTTCTCCTTCTCTATCGAGTAGTCAACAGCAGAGACGCTGCTGTCACTAGAATTACCTGGGATAGAGACACGGTCAGGAATGGTGCAGGGAGGGGCAGGGCAGGGGAGAGAAGCTCGGGAGCAGAGGAAGGACAAGGAGAGAAGCTCGGGAGCAGAGGAAGGACAAGGAGAGAAGCTCAGGAGCAGAGGAAGGACAAGGAGAGAAGCTCAGGAGCAGAGGAAGGACAAGGAGAGAAGCTCGGGAGCAGAGAAGGACAAGGACGCTTGCATGTGTTTTACAGTCGTGATGGAGGCCTGGGCGCTTGTTCTCACACTGATGTCTCTGGTTTCCTCTCTAGAGCACTTAGGCTGTTGGCATTTTAGCCAACATAAGTAGCAGTAGCCAAACACATTTGTGACGGTTCATTGGGTTCCGGCTAGTATTTCTGAAAGAGACCCTGTGTGCCCTCAGCGCCACTGGGACACTCTTTGCTTCAAAGACTTGCTGTGGTCATTTTCATGCACAAGTTCACTGACTGTACCTTCGAAGGTCAGTGTCAGCTGCTCTGTCTCAGACAGCCGAGCCAGGAAGACTTGAGGAAACTGTTCTGTGCTGTGAAGTTCCCAGAGTCAGGACAGACAAAGCTGCTCTGTGGCTGTCAGGGACACACTCTTCGCTGCAGGGACACAGCCTGATCCTTGCACAGCCCCTTTGCCTCCTCAGGCCCAGAGCGTTCCAGGACAAGAACAGGCAAAGAAGCTGAGCAGGTCACTGCTCCGTTTATGTCCTGTCCTGTATGGTCTTATTTTATAAGGGGTTGGGGGATCTCATCAGAGGGTAATTTATGTTTGTAATCTCTCAACTAGAATAAACTCCACATCATAATGTAATTTGGTTCCCTAATTTTTTGGAAAACTCTTAAAATTAAATATAAACCTAAGAACAAAGGAGAGAGCTCAGCTGTAGAGACATGCCTCACATACAAGAGCATCTGAGTTTGCTGTGTTCACAATTAAAAACCAAGGGGAGAGGCTAGAGCCATAACACAACAGATAGGGCATTTGCCTTGAAGGCAGCCGTGCTGGTTTTCCATTGGGAGAGCACCTTGCATTCGGACAGGTAGCGTGTGAAGAGCCAAGCTAGTGTATTGATGAGTACCGACGGCAGATTCTTCAGGTGTTTGGGTCTGCCTTTGTCTGGGCCTGGTGCTCTTCCCTTCTTTACTGACCGAGATGGCATGTCGGATTTCAGAAGGGAGAATGTTAGGAATGACATATCCATCTGTGAAATTTGGTATGTGGGCAGGTAGACGTGGCTATCAAAGAGATCTGAGTAAAAGTCATGGATAATCTTCTCCATTGCCTTTCTGGAAGATGTGATAGATCCATCAGGGCGTCGGAGGGCAGTCATCTTGGTCTTATAGTTGGCGAAGGATAGGCGGGCGGTGCGAATGCTTTTTCCTGGCTTCTGCTGCATCTTCTAGTATCTCTCTCTTCTGTCTTTGAGGTCTTCTTTTATCGCTTCTCTGTACCGTTTAGCAAGCTTGGACGTTAGCATTTGGTCTCCTAAGGCTCGCACCTTGCCAGGTTGGCGAATGAGCTTGAGAGTTTCTGAAGACAAGCGTCCTTTTGTGTCTTTCTCTCTCTTGGCATTCTTCGCACAATCATGGAGGTGCTGAACCAGTCGGTTGTATTCTTCATCGATGTTGTCAATGATGGTATCTTCCCATGTTGCTGCAATGGTGCCAAAGAGTTCCCAATTGGTGGTCATTCTGGGAGTTCTCTTCTTAAACTTTGCAGCCTTTTCTCCCCATTGCAGGAAGTAGAATTTTGCATGAAGGAGACGGTGGTCCATCCTGTTTGGAATTTGGGGATGACAGCAACATCGGTCAGACACAACCGTTGATTGAAGATGATGTGGTCAATTTCATTGTGGAACTGTCCACCAGGAGATTCCCATGTCCAATGTTTCGCTTCAGCCTTCTGGAACTGTGAGTTCCCATGAATGATCTTGGTGGACATGATGAACTCAGATAGTCTCTCACCCTGTTCATTCCATTCTAGGCCATGGGTCCTGATGTGGAGTTCTTCAGCCGATCTTATCGGTCCTATCTTGGCACTAAAATCACCGACTATGATCTTGTAGAAGGTGTGATCTTTTTATAGAACTCTTCCAGTTCCATGTAGAATTTCTCAATTTCATCTTCTTTGTATGTGGATGTTGATGCGTAGACAATGAAGATAGAAATTGCTGGCAGTGGGCCACATCTCTTCAAGTGTAATTGTTCTATCAGGTTTGTTAGGCATTCAAATGAATCGATGTTGCTGGCCATGTTCGTGTTGACAAGGACACCGGGCCGCCGATGCCTCTTTTGTCACATTTTCCAAGGAACAATTCTTCTCCGGTGTCAAATACAGCATGACGCGACTGATGCCTCCTCGTCTCAGTTAGACCAATGATGTCGTACTTGATCTTTTGCGCTTGCATCATCAGATCCTCAATATATGCTTCTGATGCCAGCATACGTGCATTGAAAGTACAGACAGTCATTTTAGTCCTTCTTCATTTTGGAAGCCTAGGATGGCCGTGAAATTTTATCAGGCACTGCTTATTTGCCTTTCTTACTGATGCCGTATTAAGGGCTCTTTTGGGATCAGGAAAATAAACATTTTCGTTACTGGTTTTGGCATATTGAACACACATTGGACAGCTTGCCAGGCTCTGCCGTGCGGGCGCTATACTCTCATTACCTTGTGGGGCTCTCTCAGAGGGGTGGGTAGAATATTCATGGTAAGGATGAAAGCTGAAGGATGGATGTCCATTTATACCCTAGAGAATTATTCCAGTTTAGAAAGGATGAATTTTTCCGTGCACCCAAGAACATGGAGGAAGACTCTGGAGAGTAAAATACACCACAAAATGAAACAAAACGAGCCATAAGGAGAAAAGCAATATATCAGGGCATCTCCTCTTCACTCGCTGTGTGCACCAACAAAAGCAATGGATGAGGCGAAAATCTAAAAGAAGATGAGCCTCTGCACAGCGACACAGAGTCAAGGTTCCCAAATCATGGGGAGATACAGAGTCAAGGTTCCCGATCATGGGGAGATACAGAGCTAAGGTTCCCCGAAGCATGGGGAGATACAGAGTTAAGGTTCCCTGATCATGGGGGAGATACAGAGTTAAGGTTCCCGGATCATGGGGAGATACAGAGCTAAGGTTCCCGAGCATGGGGAGATACAGAGTTAAGGTTCCCGGATCATGGGGGAGATACAGAGCTAAGGTTCCCGAGCATAGGGAGATACAAAGCTAAGGTTCCCCAAGCATGGGGAGATACAGAGTTAAGGTTCTCCGAGCAAGGAGAGATACAGAGTTAAGGCTCCCGAGATGGCCGAGGTAACTAGGGGCTGTGTACAAACTGTTCACAACTAAAAGAGAAGTCGATGGCCTTCTGTCCTTGTCACCTCCTCTTGCAGTCCCCAATGGTCACCGGATGGTGGGCTGGTCCCCTACTGAAGCCCCTCAGGGCTTCCTGCTCTCTCTGACATCGCCGGTGATGTGGCCCCAGCGAGGCCAGCGTGTGCTCCTGGGTGCAGGACAGTGAGCCTGCAGGGACAGTGGGCGCCTGGGGAGGAGTCTCAGGTCGCTGCTCTGAGACACGGACCCCATCCTATAAGGGGCACCTGTGCTAACTGTGTTTCCTGCACACGTGAGTGTCCTGCTTCTCCTGTGAGCTGCCTTGGCCATCGGCTGCTCCTGCTACCGGTCACTCACAAGCGCTGACCACATGGGCCCGTCCGCCTTCACAGAGCAGTTTCCGTTTTGTCCCAGGAGTCGCTCCTGTGAGGAGTTTCTGTCACTGCCCCCACAAGCCGGGCTCTGGGAGAGCCCCCTGAGGGGAAGGACCAGCCCCCGCCCCTCCCTCTCCCCCCCCCCGCACACCTGGGCCCCGCCCAGAATCCTTCTCCAGCCCAGGGACCTGCAGAGCCGGGGCAGGTTTCAGCCACTGCTCAGGGGCTCTGAGCTGGGAGAGCTGGTGGAGACAGAGCGGAGCTGTGTGGTGGGCCTGGGGTCAACCTTCCGTGACCCCTCAGGGCTGGGGGTTCTCACTAGCACAGCAAAGGGAGAAACCCATTCTGTGTGGAGTTCACCCCTTTTCAACTGCTTTCCGTCCACTTACTCATATCATACAAAGGTACAACAGCCCCCTACCTGAAGGTACTAGATGAATCACATAGCCGTCGCCCATGTAGAAGACCCACTGCTCGTAGCCAGCGCCGGAAAATCTCGATCAGGTCTCCTTTCTGGGGTTCTTCACAAGTCTACAACAGGAAGACGCGAGACGTGGGCTCAGGCCCAGGCTTCAGCAGAGACCCCGCCTGGGGGCCGTGGAGCTGGGCCTGTGCCTTGTGACTCGCCCTGTGAGACCTGGCGGGGACTGTGGAGCTGCCTGCTCTCTCTTGACAGCGTCTTCGTGGACCAGAGTGAGAGGCCAAAAGACACGTCTCAGGGAAATCTGGAGAACGGATTACACATCTGTGCACCAGATGCTGTTGCGGCATTGCTTATGTTATGTCTGCCTTAGGCGCACACACGTGTGTGAGTTGTCTGTGCTCACACTGAGGATGAAGACGCACATGTGTAGAAGCATTGAGGCCCTGCATTGGCACAACAGGGTGTGTGTGTGTCTGTGTGTGTGTCTGTGTCTGTGTGTGTCTGTGTGTCTGTGTCTGTGTGTGTCTGTGTCTGTGTGTGTCTGTGTGTCTGTGTCTGTGTGTCTGTGTGTGTCTGTGAGTGTCTGTGTGTCTGTGTGTCTGTGTGTCTGTGTGTCTGTCTGTGTGTGTCTGTGTGTGTCTGTGTGTCTGTGTGTCTGTGTGTGTCTGTGTGTCTGTCTGTGTGTCGTGTGTGTCTGTGTGTCTGTGTGTCTGTGTGTGTCTGTGTGTGTCTGTATGCCTGTGTGTCTGTGTGTCTGTGTCTGTGTGTCTGTGTCTGTGTGTCTGTGTCTGTGTCTGTGTGTCTGTGTGTGTCTTTGTGTGTTTTTGTGTGTCGTGTGTGTGTCTTTGTGTGTCTGTGTGTCTGTGTGACTGTGTGTCTGTGACTGTGTGTCTCTGTGTCTGTGTGTGTCTGTGTGTGTCTTTGTGTGTCTTTGTGTGTCTGTGTGTGTCTTTGTGTGTCTGTGTGTGTCTTTGTGTGTCTGTGTGTCTGTGTGTCGTGTGTGTCTGTGTGTCTGTGTGACTGTGTGTCTCTGTGTCTGTGTGTGTCGTGTGTGTCTGTGTTTGTGTGTGTGAAGCCCGTCCACTCAGGCAGGTGTCCAGTCCGTTCACTGGTGTGGGGCAGTGACGGACGCTTCTGTCCTCCCCGGTCCGCCTGCTGCCCCTGGCTGTCTGAGCCCCTCCGGCTTCTACTCCTCAGAGATGCTGCCCTGGGGAAGGCCAGCAGCACCCCTGGTCCCCAATCATGAGGGGGTCCCGCGGGCCCACCCTAAGCCTGCACCAGATGTTTCTCCTGAATCCATTTCCGTGCCCATCTGCATCCCCTTAGCTGTGCCAGAAGCCACTTCCCGGCTCTGTGACAATCCCACAACATCTGGCTCCTGTCCCTGCCGCTCCACAGCAACTCAGGACCTGCCACCACCCTCCAACTGGGCACACTTGGTCAAGCGGATACCTCTCTGCCTCGGGGCACAGTGCTCCATCTCGAGCCGCTCTCAGGCCTCAGGCAGGGACCAAATACCCCCTCAGCACCCCAGGTCCTGTCGCAGCCTGGTCAATGTTCCATGTCCCTCTCACCCTCTCCACATAGCTGGCTCAGACTCTGCTTCTCTGAGAAGCTTCGTCCCCAATACCTGGAATCTCTGTCCTCTCCCTCCTCCCATGCTTAATGTGTCCCCAAAGACAAAGACCGTCACTGAGCACTGGGTGATGGTGGCAGCTGGAGCCGGGAAGCTGGGCCCCACCAGGCCCCTGGGAAGGAGAATCCCCCATCTGCGGGCTGCAACATTGCCCAGAGGCAGGGGGTGCGCAGGTTTCTCCCTCTGCAGGAGGGGCACCTCCAGAATCGCCCCATTTCCCGCCAGTGCAGGGGGCACTCGGGCAGCTGACAGCAGCGAAGCTGGGCCAGCACCCAGAACTGGTGTGAAGTGGAAGCAGGACAGACAGGAGGGGATTTCCAGTCAGAACGTGGAGGGTCCAAGACCTCTTATAAGGCAAGATGGCAGGGGAGAGGGAGCAGGAAGAAGAGTGGGGGAGGTGCAGACCCCAGCCAATAGCTCTGGCACCTGCAGGGTCTTGTCCTTCCCAGGGCTATGGGACCTTCCCCTGCCTGCACTGAAACGTCTTGCCCAGAGTGTCCTTAGAAGCTGAGCCAGCAGCTCAGGCAGGAGAAGCTTCTGGAACATCCCCAGACCACCCTACGCCCACCCCACCAGAAGGTCCAAGCCCCTTTGGCAGACACTGTGAGGTTCCTTCCTCAGCCGAGACCTCACAGCCCAGCAGGAAATGCCATTTGCGTTAGGAGTTGCAGTTTCCCATTGAAGCCCATAAGCCAAGCTCCGGGCACCTGTTCCAAAGGCCCGGACCCAGGTGGAACCAGCAATTTCCATACGCTCTCCTGCTCTAGAAAGTGCCACGGAAAGTTCCAGGGGACTTACAGATGTCATCCCTCTCAAAGCCAGGTGGAGTGTTATCTTTTGCCTCTGGACCAGCTTTTTTATTACAGAGCTGAGAGCTTCACTTTCACTTTTCTTTCCTCCTGAGGCTGTTTTCAAACGCGGCACAGGAAGTGTTTTAAAGGAGGAAGCGATATCTGCTCCCACTGGAAACAGGCATTGTCCCCCAAGCTTAGAATTTGGTCTAGAACCCCCTGGAAGCAAGAAAGCAGGGGAAAGTTTCATCTATTCCTATAGGACCCCCCAATTCCTATCCCCCACCCCCCAGGGCACTTTGTCTACTTAGAAAGGACGGGCAGTTAGGGGCAACTTTACAGCAGGGAAGTAGCTTCACTCAAAAAAATTAAAAATGAAGAACCCTGTTGCTTCCTAATGCTGCCATACCTTGGGCCGCTGGACCAAACATCCATGAATCAGATTTCCCTGCCATTGCCATCCTCCAAGAGAATAAGGAAGGTCGCCCTAATGATTGGTCTTTCCCATCAGATGAACTCATAGGCATAACCAGACAGCAGAAAGAACAAAGAACAGGGTTACGTATTGTAAATACTCCCAAGTTAAGGTATAGAAGGGAAGAAGAGAAAGAAGAAAGAAGCATCGACGGTGTCAGAGTGATAGTGTAGCAGATAGGGCCTTTGCTTTATACAGAAGACTATATCGTCTGCTGAGTACTGCCAGGATAGAAGAGGAGGGGGAGAGGAGGAGGAGGTAGAAGAACAAGGAGGAGGAGGAGAAGGAGAAGGAGGAGGAGGAGGAGGAGGAGGAGGAGGAGGAGGAGGAGAGGAAGAGAAGAACAAGAAGTAGGAGGAGGAGGAGGAGGAAAGAAGGAGGAGGAGGAAGAGGAGGAGGAATTGAAAGCAGAACAGGAGTGGAACACACAGTAAAGAGAAGACAAGAGGAGAGGAGCAAGAGATAAAGGTGAGGCGAGAGTTCAGCAGTGGGGCTTCTGCACAGGATATGGAAGTTCTCTGTTATGGGACAGTTGCGACCCCAGCACATTTTTACGTCAGTAATTAAATAAAGGATCTGTAACACAGAAGACCCCCTGGCCATCGGCGTGCTCATCTTGAGCATCGTCCACCAGAAGCTAGAGCTGATTGGTATCCGCTGCAGCAATTTTCTTTTCACATCCCGTATTTTCCCACTAACAGATGAAGAACACTCCTCGCTGTCAGGGCCAACAAGTTCCGTGTGCACAGGGATAGGACCATCATGAAAAATGAAAACGTATGCCACAACATTGAGAACGGTGGCTGAGAGGCAAGTCATCCCTATTAGACAAGTTTTCTTGTTGATAGAAACCGTGGCAGTGGATAATTACAAAATACATACATTGATTCAAGTTGCATAGAAAACCATTTAACAGTGAAAATTAGCAAACTGTTGATTTGCTAATTTTCTTCCTCCTGCTTTCCGTTTACTTGTTTGTTTACTCAAGCAAGTAAACGAAAAGCAAGAACATTCTGTTTAGTGAAGGTAACTAAGGTTACAAGTTCATAACGGAAGCTTCTGGCTTCCGTTATAGAATGTTCTCTAAGTCAGCACCTCGCACCACGTGCAGTCCCCCAAGCATCCTTCAGGAAGCATCCTTCCAGGACTCCCAAGCTGTCAGTCCACTCCCAGTGACCTGCCCTGAACACTGCATTCCCAGACTTAGGTCACAAGGGAACAGGAGTGAGTCACACATTCATGATGATCCAGGGTCCCTCCCATGAAAGCACTGAACTATCCCCAAAGAAGACGAGGCTCATGCGCCTCCTCCCTGTGACTAACTCCTAAACCATAGATTTAGGGATGCTTGAGCTATCTGGCATTTGATATGAGAGAATGGGAGGAAAGGGGGCAAAAAAAAGATTTATAACCAAAGAAAGGCAGGAGGGATCATGAAACGAAAAGGAAATAGAGCCAGATCCCCCATTTAGGATGGTTCGATCTTTCTCCTCCCATTTCCCCCATGGTTTCACAGTGACACCCTTAGTAGAAAGCATGTTGATGTTTTTTTTCTTTCCTGGTTGTACCACGTATTGGCTGTGCTCAGTGTGTTGGATGTGGGCAGTTACCTTAGGAGCCACCAGTCATGTGATCCCAGAGGTAAATAACCAACCCTGCAGTGCACTGACTCATCCAACACCAGTGGGTATTATTCTCATGTCTCTGCATCCTAGCATGAACGCACAGACCTACACTGGTCTCCTGAGAGTGCAGAGGAGAGAGGAGAGAAAAGCAGTTAAAGGTGCTGCTCCTGCTGCAAGAAGACATCCATGCTCTGGGCATCGGGAAGGTGCTGGGCTAAAACTAGCGTGTCAGCCAGGACGAGTGTTCAAGTATTTCCCACTCAAGATATTTTGAATTTAATATGTGCTGATGGGTCATCATCCCATATTAATTCAAGATTGCATTCCACAGAGTCTATCCAGATTTGGTCCGTGGCACCCCATAAGGTTCCCCAAGCCCTGCCAGGTGTGAACTCTGAGCACGAGTCAGGAGTAAACCCTGAGAAAGGGATGTGGCCCAAAAGCAAAAAAAAAAATGCTATATGGAAAATAATAAGAAATATCGTGGTAGCTATGAAGAGCAGGATGCTGAAGAGTAATTCATAGACACATGATCTATGTCTGTTTATGTATGTATCTTTCTATACCTAAGTCTATACCCACATCTCCATCTGTCCTTCACACCACACTTACAGGAGCATAAGTGTGGTATAAATATTGCCAACTGGGGCTGGAGTGATAGTCCAGCATGTAGGGCATTTGCTTTGCCCGCAGCCATCCCAGGTTCGATCCCAGGCATCCCATATGGTCCTCTGAGCACTGCCAGGAGTAATTCCTGAGTGCAGAGCCAGGACTAACCCCTGAGCATCGCCGGGTGTGACCCAAAAGAAAAAAAAAAAAGCCAACTGAAAGAGGAAGGGGAGACTCAGACTCACCTACATGTAATGGACGTGCTACCAGCATATGTGACTTTATTTATTTATTTTATCAATAAATGTTTGATATTCCTACTTTAAGAGGTATAGGTGTGAAATGCCTAGGATACAGCTTAGTTGGTAGAGCACTTGCCTTGCATATGTGAGCCTTGGGTTTACTAGCCAGTGCTGCCCTCCACCACCCCCACCCACAAAAATCCACTAGTTTTTGTTGCATTTTAATCTTCTATGTGTTGTTTTGTGATGTGGTGTTATGTTGGACCTTTGGAAGATGATTCATTAAGTTACGCATCTTTGTAAGATACTGATGTGTCTTGTGATACAAGAGTATGCCACCCGCACGGTAAGCCTGGCAAGCTACCCGTGTCGTATTTGATATGCCAAATACCAGTAACAATTATATTAGGTCATTCCGATGTTTGGGTTTCGGCCATACAGTATTCCAGCACCTATCCCTCCACCAGTGCCCATTTCCCACGACCAATGTCCCGATTCCCTGCCTCCTCCCTAGCCTGCCTCAGTGGCAGGTTCTCCATCTCTTTCCTCTCTTTCTTTTTCTCTTGCCTCTCTTACATATTGTGGATTGTAATACATATACTTAGAGACTATCATGTGTATCTTTTGCCTGCATTTAATGTTAAATTTTATCCATCTCTTTGCCTTTAAACAACTGAGGATTTTTCCCCAGTGTTCTCTACATGCTGAGGCTTTGCCACTCTTGCGGCAGAAACACGAACCATCCCTAGCCCTGCATACATGAACATTTTTGTAATTGTTAAAAAATAAAAAATAAAAAATAAAGGCGGGTTCTAGCCCTGGCCCGCCACCCAAGCAGAGTGCAAGCAGCCGCACGGTTCATCAATAAATGCTGGATTAAGACATGAGGATGCTACCCGCACAGCAGAGCCTGGCAAGCTACCCATGTCGTATTTGATATGCCAAACACCAGTAACAATAGACCTCATTCCTATGACCTGATGGAATGGTTTAAGGCTCTTTTATGTTCCTGGAACAAGCAGGTGCCCTTGGGCTCTACTTGCATGTCAGGACATATGGAGATGTTACTGGTGCCTGCTCAAGCAAATCTATGATGAACGGGAAGATAGTGATAGTGATAGTGATTTATTTATTTATTATTGATCAGCATGTAAAAAGGCTAGATAGTGCCGGAGCGATAGCCCAGAGGGTAGGGCGCTTGCCTTACCCGCGGCCGGCCTGTGCCGGCAGGGTTCAATCCCGGCATCCCATATGGTCCCCAAGCACCGCCAGGAGTAATTCCTGAGTGCAGAGCCAGGAGAAACCCCTGAGCATTGCCGGGTGTGACCCAAAAAAAAAAAAAAAAAAAAAAAAAGCCTAGATAAAGCAACTCTCCCTCAAAGGTCCGGGAGACAATCTTTCTCTCCCCAGGAAAAGCAGCTAACCAACCTCTTCGGGAGAGGAAAGCACGGGAGGAGGAGGAGAACAGCAGAAGAGCCGCCGAGGGCCTTCTCTTGGGGGCCAACTCTCGCTGCGCAGGCAGTATTGGGGCCACCTCATGCCGCCATTGAATTTTGGGTTTCTTCTTCTTCAAGCGAGGTCTCCTCATCCAAGACGGATAATCCAAGAGCCCCTGGGAAAGTCTCTCCTGCAGGGAAACAGATTGTATGTGACTCTCCGAAATCCAAGCAGGTTCTCCTTTCTCCTGAGTGCTGGGGTCACCTCACCTCTGTCTCTGCTCCCACCCTACTGGTCTTTGAGATTCTGTTTCCCACATGATGCCAACTGAGCCCCCAGGAGCTCCGTTTTCTTGGAGCTCGGACCTTGTGACATGTCTCTGCTGTGAGCTTGTCATGTATGTGTCCTGAGAATGAACAGGATAGGCGAGGGAAGCCTGGGGGGTGTGTTTCTCTGGCTGGACATCGCTCCAAGACCTAGGTGGTAGGAGAAAGGGGTGGGTGTAATTTCTTCACTCTAGTGTCCCAGGGGTGAGGGCAAACAGTGCTTTGGGATCTGGGGCCGAGCTGTGAGGACCCCTGCAGACTGGTGATCTGTGACAGGAGGGAGGGGGGCTTTGGAGACCATGGAAGTGCCCTTTGGGCCACTCTGCACTGTGCATGGGTCCCAAGGCAGCCTGGGGGCGTCCACCTGCAACTCACTTAGCCTGGACTCCAGAATCAGGTGTCCCAATTGCCACGCAACGTCTTCATCCAGGTGCTTCTCAGGCTACATACCCACTACCACCGCCTGACTTCTGATCATCTGTTCCAACTCTTCCCTCTTGCCTCCCCCAAACCCCTGTCCAGCCCCCTCCACTTGGCATCAGCATCGGGTCCTGAGGGCTACTGTAAGCAGAATGTCTGAAAGGGGATGGATGGGTGGGAACCCCAGATCTGTGCCCAGTTCCTGCTCCATCTGGGGATAAGAGACTTGTCAGAACAAAATCCATGTTCCAGCTCTTATAGACCAGCACTCTGGGACTCCGATACCAAGTTAGTGGGCAGTGAGCGTGAAGCATGATGAGGTGGATTGGAAGGAACATAAGACATGGAGGAGCCTCCTGGACACCTGGTGGTGGCGCGGTAAACAAACACACTAAAGACACAACCTAAACTATAATAACTACAATTTTTAAAGAATGCTTTGGAAAGTTTCCATGGTAAACCAGGGCTTGCCTCCACCAGGAGAGTCCCATGAGGGCAGCTCTGGATCTGGATTACCAAGACTCAACCTGACAACCCAGGGGATTACTCAGATTTAATCTCACAGTGAAGGCTCAGAGGTTTGCAGTAACCCAGCCTCCAAGGTCCTCTATCCAGCTATTCCGAGGTACAGAGGGAAGGCGAGACCCAGAGGACAGCAATCTGTGCAGACCCCCCAGTCCATGAAAGCGAATCCGAGGCCCACATCAGAATTGCTGACTCCCAGTGGGAGCGACCCCAGCCACGGCCTCACTGTTGGGGGGTCTCTACTCTTGCCTTCCTACCCCTTGGCCCCCAGAGAGCTCGGGTCAACCCTAAGGGTTCTTACCAGCTGATCTTTGAGTAAGCCGTATCTCAGATCGGTGACAAATGCCTTGGCATCTCTTCTGACAATAACAAATGATGCAAACCAAAGCCATTTGTCGGCCGCGTGGAGGACGTCACTGACAGGCTGCGGTCTGTACTTCTGGTCGAGGAAGTTGTTCGCCCCATAGCTGTGATTCCCTGCCACGTCCTTCAGAAGCTCACGTTTCACAATCAGAAATTTGCTCCGAAACCTGCGGCTGTTGTAGGAGCCAAGGTCCTCACCTGGAACCAGAGGTAGTGTCAGAAGGAGCAGGGGAGGGCAAGGCCAGAGAGAAAGTCTGGACCAGCGGAAAAGAAGGCACCAGTGGGTGAGGTTTCTCCCACCACCAGGACAGGAGGTTCTGTTGGCTCTTTTCCTTATCAGGTTGATATTTCCAAGCCAAGGAGTGTGGTGTGGGTCAAAGGTGCAACTGTGGCTTTCGGCCATGATGCAGAGACACAGACACACGGGGCAGAGCTGCCATTTGGCTCTCCCAAGGCACTTGCGTGACATCTCAAACTAGTAAAAACCAACCACATTCTAGAAACTCAGAAAGTAATTCAAGAACAGAGTTGGCCAGATTCGCCCATAACCAACCGGGGGTTGGGGGAATAGATTTCTCAATAACATTGCCATGTGCTTTAATGGTCAGTATAATCAGTGCCAGCTAAGGGAGTAGGCATGGGGATGGGGGTGGGTGGGAAATGAGGGTCTTGGTGGTGGGAGCACACGGGTGGTGGGATTGGTGTTGGAATATGAATCTAACAACTGTACTATGAAAACCTTTTTACTTTGTAAATCATGGTGTTTGATTGATTGATCGATCGATTGATTGATTGATAAGAGGTGCAATTGTGCTCATTAAGTGAATGTACATTACCTTGAAAGGTTGGGCAAAACCACTGGGACTCCATCTTGAAGCATTTGGCTCCATATTGTGCCCCAGAATCATGAGCTTACCACTTAGTAAGAAAAACATGTCAGACCCCAAGGGCATGGGCATAAGGAGAAGCCCACTCAGTGTCCGGGGCTCACCCCTTCCTTTGTGTTGACTCCTATGGAAAGAAGATGTCAACAGCCTTACTTGGAGGCGCCAGGTGGACCACATAGCCGTCTCCCACGTAGAGGGCCCAGTGCTCGTGAGCCCATGCAGAAAATCTCAATCAGATCTCCAGGCTTCGGCTCTTCACCAGACTACAACAGGCAAAGGAGAGAAGTTGGGCTCAGCCCCCGGCTACAGCAGAGATCCTGGGTCCGAGCCACCCTGGCTTCCCAGACTCTGACACCCAGCCTTGGAGACACTGCCCCGAAGGAGGACTAATAGCACGCCTGATTCCCAATCACAGAGGGGACTCCTTGGGGCTGCCCAATCCCCCGCCCCACTGGATGTTTCTCCTGAATCCATATCCCCAACTACTGCTGTCCTGGGAATTGTGCCAGGAGCCACTTCCCGGCTCTGTGACAGCCCCTCTGCCTCCTGGCCCTGCTGCTCCACCCCCCGTCTCAGGATTCACTGTCACCCCTCCTACCAGCACACTGCTCCGGCCTGCTTGGACTCCAGACACAGTGCTCACCCCTTGTCTCAAGAGCTCCTGCCTATGTTCCCGCCCCCGAACTGAAGCCTGCTCCCCACCACCACCCGTTGGCTCGGCCTCTGCGCCTCTGCATGTCTGGAATCTTTGTCTCTATCTGTGTCCCATACGTAACATAAGGCCAGCTCTGTCCCAGAGTGAAGCCCTAAAGTCGGACCCTACCCGGCTAAGGGAAAGAGAAGGCTCCAGCACAGAACCTGTGTTTTCCCTTTGCAGCAATAAAGCCCCAAAATGGGGGACACCCGGCCACACCCCTGTGCCAGAGCACTACCCTCAGAATGTCCATTTCTGGGCCCAGCTGGGTGGGCACCAGGCAGCTGGCTGCACCGTGCAGGGGCAGGCACTGAAGTATGCACAGGCGTGAGGGAGGAGTGGACATGGACAGAAGCCTGGACTGCGGTCAGAATGGGTGGACTCCAGCACCCTATGGAAGGCTGGAGAGATGGCAGGAAGGGGAGTGGTGGGAGGCGGAGCAGAGACCAGGCAGAGAAGCCCAGATTCCAACTGTGGGGGGCCCTTTCCTTCCCTGTGTGGGGGTCCCTCTTTCATCTGCATCTCAGCCACACCCTCCCCAGTTCCAACGAAGCCCAGCCAGTGACTCAGACAGAAGCAGCTTCTGAGCATCTCCAGCTCTCCCCCAGCCCCCAGAAAGCCCTCTCCCCCCCCTGACTTAGACAGATACCTGAGGGTCCTTTCCTCAACCAGACTCACAGTCGCAGGAAAAGGCACTTTCCTGGGGAGAGGTGGGGGCAGCTTCCCAGGAAGCCCTCTGGGGCAGTTCTGGGCACCTGTGCCCACAGCCAGGACCCAGAGGAGCTCACGGGAGGGTCCACACTCCTTCCCACTGTGGATGCAAAGTTCCAGGGGACTTACCGATGTCATCTCTGTGGACCCAAGGTGGTGTATTGTCTGGGTCCTGTCCTTGGCAGCTTTTATGCCAGGGCTGAGTTTCACTTTCAGTTTCCTTTCCTCACTGGGATGTTTGAAAATAAACTGTTTACAAAGGACGAAAGATGTTTGCTGCGCGTGACTCTCTGAGGGCTCCTTCCTGCTGACTTCCCACTCAGGGAGACCCGGTTACAAGCAGAATTTCATTTTGCCCCTGCAGGAATCTTGGTATTCCGCCCTCCTCCCTAGGCACTGCTCAGGAACAGGAGGCATTTAGAGGCACTGAGGTGTCCACTCTCAGAGTGTCACATGATTCGCTGTCCTGTGACAGATGCTGGATTGAATTGTCGGGAGCCATGGGCAGGGTGGGGGGGTCCTCCCACTGGGAGAGGGTGACCGCACTCGGCCCCTGAGGTGCCCTGCCTCGGGGCTGCAAAAGGCAGAGCTTACCTCCCCTCAGCTTGCTGGGGGCCACTCGCCCAAGGCCGGAGTTGGCCCCAGGAGGGGGAATTTCCTGGGTCCCTTGGGTATGAACAGACTGAGGCACAGTGGGAGCTGGGAGGGACAAGCCGGGACTCGGGGACTGTGAAGAGTGAAAGCAGGGAGTCAGTCAAGGCAACGCTCCTGGGTCCTGCCTGGCCCCGGAACCGCTTGAATGCGCCTCCACAGAGCACATGTGTCCATATGCCAGACAAAACCAGCTCCCTCTCTCTCTCTCTCTCTCTCTCTCTCTCTCTCTCTCTCCTCTCTCTCTCTCTCTCTCTCTCTCTCTCTCTCTCTCTCTCTCTCTCCCCTCCCTCTGCACGTGCATACACACGTACTCTCACATACACACATACTCTTTCTCACAGACACATGCTCTCACACACACATACTCACACACACATTCTCTACACACATACACTTCTCACACAAAATATACTGTCTCTCTCAAGAAAAGTTCCTGCCATAAAGGGGCAGGTTGTGGAAGGGAAACGGGTACATCGGTGGGAAAAGTGCATTGTTGTGGAGGGACGGGTGTTGGATACTGTGTGGCTGAAGCCCAGTCATGAACAGCTTTGTAATGGCTCTATTGTATGGTGATTCAACTAAAGTAAAATACTCTCCGACACCTATACCTACTCTCACATGCATATATTCTCTCTCACATGTACTCTCCCACACACACGCTCTCACACACACAGTCCTCACACACTTTCTCTCCCTCTCTCCTGTCTCTCCCTCTCTCTCTCTCTCACACACACTTGTAACAGGTACCCCCAGAGAGAGCACCCCCTGAGTGTCAGAAGCTAAGGCATAACAGAAATTACCCCTCAGGGCTACACCGGGAGCAGCAGAGGCAGGCGGGGCTGGGCAGCTCAGTGACTAGAGCAGGTGTCCAAAAGGCAGGCTCTCTGCTTCTACTGGCGCCAACACTGCAGTGGGTCCGGGATTCATCACACGAGACTGACAACATGGGCGCCTAGAAGATGGCGGCGTGTTAGACGGGAAGCCAAGTGAAGGAAGAGGGGAAGGTGTGGGCGGGTAGTGGGGGAAGAGGAGACGCGAGCAATATTACTGCGAGGAGGGCACTGACTTTGTATGCACTGACCCGAGTTCAATCCCCAATATCCTTTATGGTCCCGGAATCCTGCTAGGAGTCATCCTGAGCGCAGACCCAGAAGCAAGCCCAGGGCGGACCCAGGGAGTATTCTCCCTCCCGCCCAAATCAACGGAAACGGGATTTCGGGCAGGCTTTGAGCACCACACTCACGGAGCAGGACTCATGAGTCCTGAGTCAGTGGAGAGAGGCTGAGCCCGCACATGGGCAGGCTCCAGAGTGGGGGAGCAGTCTGGCCTGACTCCTGCATCTTCTGGGAGCCTGGAGAGAGGTGCAGGTCCCAGAGGGGCAAATAGAGGTAACAAGAGGGGGCAGAGTGATAGCACAGCTGGTTGGGGTGTTTGCCTTGCACGTGGCCGACTTGGGTTCCATCCCCAGCATCCCATATGGTCTCCCCAAGCACAGTCAGGTGTTATTCCTGAGTGCAGAGCCAGGAGTAACCCTGAAAGTGTAGCCAAAAAATTTTTTCAAAAAATTGTCAAAAGAGGCCTATGATGGCTGTGGGCAGGAATCTGTGTGGAGAGGAGGCGGCAGCAAAAATAAAATTTGCACATCAATTGCCACACTAGCAAAGAAAATGAGGAATATTAGCAGCATGGTGGGAAGGGGCGAGTATGCCATCCTCTGTTTCGCTCCCCCTAAATTCACAAATTATGGATCATCAATAAGGAAGGGATTCATAGGCCCATTGC
>JAJIBD010024378.1:0-84042 GCA_021461705.1 Cryptotis parvus
AGCTACCTGTGTCATATTTGATATGCCAAATACCAGTAAAAATATAGACCTCATTCCCATGACCTGATGTAATTTTATGTTTGAGGATCTTTATGTTCCTGGAGAAAGCAGATACCCTTGGGCTTTACTAGAATGAGACAGGACATATGCAGATGTTACTGGTGCCCGCTCTAGCAAATCGATGATGAACGGGAAGACAGTGATACTGTGACAGTGATACTAGTTGAACTTATAAATAAATACATTTTATTCAACACTGGACTTTCACTTAACTTTTTGTTTTCTAACAAAATAAGGCCTTATTCCACTCTGTAGACAAGTCCAAAAAAGACTTAACTGTCAGAGGGATTACTGGAGACTCAGGATTCTTCTACAGGTAATTAGTATAAAATGATCTTCAGAAAGACTTGTGTTGCTTTATTTTGATTGAGTTTAATTATGACTTCATTATAAATGCAAGTTTTATATTTTCTCAAACATTTTAAAGTAAGTAGATTGGTGTTTTTTTAATCTATTAATTGTAAATTTGTCTACCTCCTATTTTTTTCTCTATTAAAATATTGTAATTTTTATTGCTTTTTATTTTGTGTTGGTTTTTTGGAGTTGTTCAACGCTTATTCTTGTCTCCTGTGCTTAGGGAGACTATATTCACTGCTGCTGATGGAACCCAGACAGGTTGAATGGAAAATAAGCAGCATAACTCCTATCTTATCTTTCACACCTCTGAAATAGCAGTTTTTAATTTAAATATAATAATATACAAGATATTTGCTTTAGTTACAATTATTATTTGTTATTTCTGTCTTTGCTAGCATATAGACAAAAAAACTGTGTGGAAGGAAAGAATTTATTTGCATTTCGGTGTCATTTTGAATTACATTATTTTTGTCAGATACTGTAAAAAAGGTGTAAATAATATTAAAAAAATTCACAGGTGAAGTAAACATATAGCTGAGACCTGAAAAATTATTCTGTTTGTTCAGTAATGCTGAGAAAAAGAAAAAGTTTTCTTTTGAAAACTTCTTTTGAAAAGAAAAAATGCTGAGAAAAAAGACTGTAAAAATATGAAATAACAAGTATGAAACACTGTATATTAACTATTTGTATGGCATTCACTTAACCCAGACTGTAAATCAAAAACAAAGGCACTATTCTTTGGTTTGTTTCTCATTGAAAATTATTCAAAAAGCATTTTAAATTTAGACTCTAACATTATCAATGTAGTATGCATTTGAAAACTACTTGTGGTTAATAAAGTTCTTGACCAAATCAGGTTCCAATAATTTCACATTCGATGTAGGAATAAAATTGTTTTTCATTAAAATATGTGATATTCTAAAAGCAAAGAATCTGACACATTTTTGGATTCCTAAATGAATGCTATCAATGGCTTAGCTAATAACAATGAGTTAGAAGAAAGCCCTTTCAAAATGTTTTTATTCAAAAAGAGAAATTAGTGACCTGAAAAAGGACTGTTATTTCTCAAACAGATTAAAGCAAAGTTTACTTTTGATTTTACTTCCTGTGTACACAGATATCTGTTGCATTTATTTCAAACAATATCTAAAACAGAGGTTAGAAAGGTGGTTCAATCAAGGTACTTTCCTTTCATGAGATTTTAATCCTCATTCTATTCCCAGCTTCCTGTATGGTCCCCTGAGCACCAGGAATGATTCCTGAAAACAGAGCCAGGAGTATGCCTTTAGCCTAGCTAAGTGTAACACACACAAAAAAAAGTCCTTTATTTCTTATTTTCTTAAAATTATCATAACGTCTCTTGAATATACTTTAAACTGATACTTGCAGTTTGCTTATAAATTGTAACTAATTATCATAAAAATAGCCAAAAGAGCAACATTTTTTGGCTAAATGTAAACTAGGAACTAGTTTACAAAATTGCTTACCAGGGCTTGAGGTATGGGGAAAAGGGTTGAGATGTTGAGAGAGCAAATGATGGCAGGGGAACCCTAAGACAATGGTGGAGGACAGGCTATCTCACAGTGGGTGTGGTGTTCAAATGTTGAATACCTGGAACCATGTCATTGACAGTGTGGTAATTATAAGTCATGGTGGCTAAAATACAAAGTTTTAAACATCATTTCTATGTTTCAATTACTTTACAATACGTTCCTTTGTATCATCTTTGTTTTTCCATTTTTTTAACTTTATGTTGAGGCTTTTATAATATTTGTTATATTTTTTACTGAGATTTGTGGCTACAAGAAAGTATTTAGGAGACTTTCCTGTCTCAATTTTATGTTCTTGACTCCTTTCATAAATTAAGTTTCCATATGTTTGGAATTTAGCTCTCACTTCTCTCCCATTAGTATTTGTGCCTTATTTCTTTACAATGATGTTGAATAACCATGAGTGTGTCATTTTTCAAGAAACTGGACAGAAGGTTCAACCCCATATTACAATTATAAAATTATCTCAATTCATTTTACTTAGTATACACACCTCTAACTTTTTTTACTAGAAAGAATTTTTATACTAGAAATCATAAGAAATCATAATATTCACCTTAAAACTGTTTTTTGATGACATCTTGGAAAACATTCATGAGTTGAAGAACAGAGTGCTATGTCCCCGTAAGTAAATTATAACACATTTTAACACTCCCTCCCCTTGTTTCAAATTTATTCTATACTAGAATGAACAAAGTAAATATGACATTAATGTTGAATTCAAATTAATGACCAAATTCACATCAAATTTTCTGAATAACATTTCTGAATAAAATGTTTCTATGGTTTCTAACGACAAATCAGTTTAGAGAAGAACAAGGCATTGTTTTTGGCCTCTACTTTTTTCACCCATAGATTGTCAAGTCTCTATGTTACAAAGTCTGTGCACCAGATGTCCTTCAATGAAATGTAACCTGTCTTCACCTCTGAACTTCATACTGGGAAAGGAAACATTCTGCTGGACAGATATAACCACAAGATGAATTAAATAATGTTTTACTTTGACATTTCCAACTGCAAGGTTAGTCACAGATTTTCTGGGTCACTAAGAGTAAGAAGTCTTGGAACTACAAAGGGATACAGTTGGTGTTAAGCCTGAACAAGTCATGGGTATAATCCCAAATACTGTCAGGTGTGATCTCGGGAATCAAGATGGGAATAGGCCTGGGAAACATTGGGTGTGATTCCAAAGCCAAAATAATAATGCTGATCACTTGATCACTTGAATCCCGTTATTCATCGATTTGCTCCAGTGGGCGACAGTAACATTTCCATTGGATCCTATCACGTGCCAATGTAGCCCAATGGCATCTGGTTGATTCAGGAATATGAAGAGCCTCAAAAAGTTCCTTCAGGGTCTTAACAAGGAAGTCTGACCATCTTGTTGGTGGGCGGCCACGTGATGTTTTGACATCCCGTGGGATCCAGCAGGTAATGGCTCTAGTCCAGCGGTTGTCTCCAAATCGCATTACATGTCCAGCCCATCTGATTTTCGATGCCTTGGCAAACGAGACAGTGTCCCTGATTCTGGAATAGCGACAGAGGTCAGAACTCCGGATTCCTTCACTCACTTGAGTGAGACGTTATATTCCAAGCACACCTCTTTTCGATGCCTCTCTGGGAGACCTGAATAGCATTCTCATCCTGCTTTCGTAGGGCCCAGGTCTCTGAGGCGTATGTTAATGCAGGGAGAACGGTGGAGTCAAAGAGATGTGCCCGGAGCCGGAGGTTCTTTTGCCTTTTTTAGCTATTTCTTTCATGCCTTTGAAGGCATTCCATGCTGCTCTCTTCCTCCTGCGCAGCTCAGGTTTTAGGTCGTTCATCATGTTGATTTCTCGACCTAGGTACACATAACTGCTGCATTCAGAGATGTTTGTTCCATTGAGAGTGAATGGGGCCTCAGGAACTAGTTCATTTCTCATGAACATAGTTTTCTTCAGATTCAGCTGTAGACCTGTCTTTCCACATTCTCGGTCAAAGTCAGCCAGCATTTGTGCCGCTTGGCTAATGTTTGGTGTTATTAGAACGATGTCATCAGCGAAGCAGAGGTGGTGTAGTTGCCGACCATCTATCTTCACTCCCATTCCTTGCCATTCTAATTGTCTCATGATGTTCTCGAGGGTGGCACTGAAGAGTTTTGGTGAAATGGTATCACCCTGTCGAACCCCTCTTTTGACATCAATGATCACTTCTTTGTAGAATGGTGAGATCCTCTTGGTGAATCCTTAATACAGCTCACGAATGATCTTGATGTATTGGGTTTGAACGCCCTGTTTGACTAGGGCTTTGATGACTGCTTCAGTCTCCACAGAATCAAAGGCTTTCTGTAAATCAATGAACGTGAGACAGAGCGGCATCTTGTACTCCCTACAAACCTCAATGAGCTTGGTTACTGTGTGGATATGGTCGATTGTGCTGAATCCTTTCCGGAAACCTGCTTGCTCGCATGATTGTCCTTCATCTAGTGTTCTGCTAATCCTGTTCAGGATGACTCGTGTAAACAGCTTGTAGATGACGGAAAACAGGCAGATGGGGTGGTAGTTGCCGATGTCGTGAATGTCTCCCTTTCTTGAACAGTAGAACTGTCCTGCTGGTTTTCCATTGGGAGGGCACCTTGCATTCGGACAGGTAGCGTGTGAAGAGCCAAGCTAGTGTATTGATGAGTACCGATGGCAGATTCTTCAGGTGTTCGGGTCTGACTTTGTCTGGGCCTGGTGTTGTTCCCTTCTTTACCGACAAGATGGCATGCCGGATTTCAGAAGGGAGATCATTGGGAATGACATATCCATCCTGTGGAATTTGGTATGTGGGCAGGTGGATGTGGCTATCAAAGGGATCTGAGTAGAAGTCCTGGATAATCTTCTCCATTGCCTTTCTGGAAGATGCGATAGATCCATCAGGGCATTGGAGGGCAGTCATCTTGGTCTTATAGTTGGCGAAGGACAGGCGGGTGGTGCAAATGTTTTTCCTGGCCTCTGCTGCATCTTCCAGTATTTCTGCTCTTCTGTCTTTGAGGTCTTCTTTTATCGCTTCTCTGCACTGTTTAGCAAGCTTGGACATTAGCATTTGGTCTCCTGAGGCTCACGCCTTGCCACATTGGCGAATGAGCTCAAGAGTTTCTGAAGACAAGCGTCCTTTTGTGTCTTTCTTTCTCTCGGCATTCTTTGCACAATCATGGAGGTGCTGAACCAGTCGGTTGTATTCTTCATCGATGTCGTCATTGATGGTATCTTCCCATGTTGCTGCAATGGTGCCAAAGAGTTCCCAGTTGTTTTTCATTCTCGGAGTTCTCTTCTTAAACTTTGCAGCTTTTTCTCCCCATTGCGGGAAGTAGAATTTTGCACAAAGGAGATGGTGGTCCGATCCTGTTTGGAATTTGGAATAATGCTGATAATAATGAGAAATAATGTTATCATAGAAATTAACCACACTGATGGTGGAGTTTTATTTCATTAAGTATTATTTTTTGCAGTGAATTGGATTGAACATAGATCCTCACAAAAAAAGAAGTATGAGTTCAGGTGCTGAGTCACATTCCAAGTCCAATTGCCACATTTAAAGAAAGATATAAAGGGGGGGGCAATAGAAAATGTTAAGGAAGGTGAAGATATTCCTTCACCAGGATACACAAATTAAATATTGATTTTAAATGCGAATATATTTCATTTTATTATAAGATTGTATTTAATTTATTTACATTACTTTCTCAATATCTCCTGAAATTCAAAGTCTCTTTTTTTTTCTAATTTTTTTGCAGAACTGGGACACAGGGATTTAAACATATGCTCTCATACTGAATCATCTTAGGTCCTAAATATTTCTTATAAATCACACTTTGATTTCACTTAATTGTTTAGCTTGAAGCTGTGTTTTTGTTTTCTAGTAAAAAGTGTGCTGGAAAAACATGATTTCAAATTCTAAATAGGTAAGCAAATCTGTGTATTAAAAATAAGTCCTTTCCAGTCTAGATATAAAATCCAGGGTTCAGGTACTTAGCTTGCATACTGTCATCCCCAGCTAGGTCCATGGAATTATGTAGGGTTCCCCAAATACCCTCAGTATTGATTCTTGAGCATAGAGCCTGGAGTAAGCCCTGGGCACTGCAGGCTATGGTTCACAAAACCAAGAATCCTTTTCATCCATGACATTTTTCTAGAGACTAGTGTAAGGACTTTTTAGGTTTATTAATACTCTAGTGCTTGGTGGCAGAACTCGGCTCTCCCCAGGCACAGCTGACCATGGGACTCCTAGGAGGGCAGATGGGTTTTGGGAGAGGGACCATCACCTCTGGGGCGTCCCAGAAACAGCCGGATGAGATACGCCCACAACACTAGCCGCCACCTTTGCTGTCCAGAAGCTGACCATGAGGCCCCTAAGTCGAGCTGCCGCTTGTGGCTGCGTGGTCCATCAAACTAGGGGAAACAGTTATGTCCTTTAATGTACTGCATTCTAAGATGTATAGGAAAGTTAGGTGGGAGGGGAGAGATAGAGAGAGGAGAGAAAAGACATACAGAACCCTCAAGTAGTTGAGGGTGTGGGATGGGGGAGGGAGGTTGGGACATTGGTGATTGGAGAAGGGTTCGGGTGAAGGGATGGGTGTTGGAACACTGTAGAACCACAACTCTACATGAGCATCTTGCAATTGTATGTCTAAAAGTGGTGTAATAAAATTTGAAAATAAATAAATAAATAAATAAATAAATCAAAGATACAAAAAGTAGTATTTTTGAGTGATCATTCTCTGCTATCACTTTCTTATATATCATCACTCAGAAACACATAAAATACATGAAAAAAATTCTTGCTATGGATTTGCAGATCAATAATAGTTTAAAAATAGAATTACCATAACTATTTTTATACTTGCTATCTACCCATCAACTTACCCCTGTGTCTACTATATAACAATTCTATAGTTGGCACTGAAAATAAAAATAAAAGTAAAAAATAATCTGTAAAAGAAAATCCAAAAAGCCCTTATTGATTCTAAAAGCTTGGTTTAGATGCATAGAGCAAAAGCATGAACTTTTGTAATACACACAAGTGGCATATACATTCTGTGCCCAGACTAAATGGAAGTAGAAATCCTTATTAAATAGAGAAAATATATTTCTTTTTGGGTATCTAAAAACAACTGCTGAAGAATGAACCCTGGACTTAATTCATGAGTGAATTAAATAAAATGAAACCCATAATCATATGAAAATATGAACACATTAATGATTTGTTTCTCAGTAGATCAATAGGTAATGGTGCGGTGTAGCAATTCTCTGAATGTGGGTATAGTGAGAACTTAGGATGAAAATCAAGCTTCATGATGGCTTGTGCCTCACAAATATTGTAGGTGTGAGGAGAAACCCTAAATCTAAGGTTGTGTGCATTTTTGCTTCCATAATTTCATTTTCTACAAGCAACATTGAAGGCTTTGGAAACTATTAAAAGTTACAATTGACATATTCATAACTAAGGAGTCAGTGTCAGGGGCACATGTATTATATCTACGGGGCCAAACTCAAGCACCACACAGTCCCATCAGGGTATAGCTCTGGGGGTTCCTTAACACTTCTGGGTCCCAACACCTAACAGGATATGCGTAGCTATGCATTATCTGTCTCTAGCACTGAACCACCAGACAAGTTAAATAAGTATTTCTCAGAATGACCCTGGACCCACTGAGAATTTCTTAAGATGACTCACTCCACAAAAAAGAAGTCATGGTGCAAAAATATTTATACTACTTGGAAAAGCTGCAACAAAATATAAGATTGACTATATGACCACAATAATATACATATACATACATTTCAGTAGAAACTATATAAATTAACTATTTTAATGTGACAAATAATTCTTAAACTTTATTGATTTAAGTTTATTGTTCCTCCACAGATATTATAACAGCTAGTTTTGAGTTAGGAAAGTTTGGACACAAGATGATGAAGTGCTGCAATTTCACAGCACTTGGGTAGCACTGTGATCAACAAGGAAATAAAGAAGCAATGCTGTTAAAACTCTGTTTGTTCCCAGTATGCCACAATTCTATTTGTAAAGTTATTCTCATGCAAGGGGTCTGCATAATTAATATGGAAAAGATAGAGCTCTGAAGACATTGATTAAATATATTAATGTAATAAAATTGTCATCAGATATCCAAAAGGTTGGTTAACATGGGCAGTGGTTTATGGATTATACAGCATCAAACAAGGTTACACAAGTTACTTTTATTTCTTTCTTAATTTGGGGTGGACAACATTATAAACCTACATCAGTTTATACTGAATTATAATCACTACCCAAAATTTTAATTCTTTCTACTGCAGTGCTATTGATCATCTTTACCTAATTACCCTCTTCTTTCAGCTTTCCTCACTGGTACCCAAAATCTATCTTATAATGAGAAGTTTTTTATTGTTTGTTTAATTTAATTAATTTCTTTATCTTCCACATGTGTCTCTCATTTAATCTACTTAGCATAATGACCTCTACAACTATCCATATTGTCAAAATTGCAGCATTTCATCATCATGTGTTCAAATATAGATATGGAATAGAGTGCTTGTAATGTAGATGATGAAAGTATGCAAGAGAATATATTTTCTTTTCTAAGAAGCTCACAAAAGTCACATAAGTTTCTTTATCCAAAAAATTCAGATATTATGTCTAGAGAAAAGAGAATACCACATAAATTAAAAGAGTCAATTTTTTAAAAGGCAATTCTAAACTTAATTAATATACTTTTTGAAATATACTAAGTATTTTCACCATATATATAAAACAATTGTTCCTTGGAACAGTGACAAAAGAGGCGTGGTGGCGTTGGTGTCCTTGTCAACACGAACATGGCCATAAACATTGATTCATTTGAATGCCTAACAGACCTGATAGGGATGATTACACTTGAAGAGATGTGGCCCACTGCCAGCAATTTCTATCTTCATTGTCTACACACCAACATTCACATACAAGAAAGATGAAATTGAGAAATTCTCCATGGAACTGGAGGAGTTCTATAAAAAAGATCACACCTACAAGATCATAGTAGGTGATTTTAATCCCAAGATAGGACCGAGAAGATCAGCCGAAGAACTCCACATCGGGACCCATGGCCTAGAATGGAATGAACAGTGTGAGAGAATATCTGAGTTCATCATGTCCACCAAGACCATTCATGTGAACTCACAGTTCCAGAAGGCTGAAGTGAAACTTTGGACATGGGAATCTCCCTTGTGGACAGTTCCACAATGAAATTGAGCACATCATCTTCAATAGACAGTTTTGTCTGACCGATGTTGCTGTCGTCCCCAAATTCCAAACAGGATAGGGACCACCGTCTCCTTCGTGCAAAATTCTACTTCCCGCAATGGGGAGAAAAGGCTGCAAAGTTTAAGAAGAGAACTCTCAGAACGACCACTAACTGGGAACTCTTTGGCACCATTGCAGAACATGGGAAGATACCATCAATGATGACATTGATGAAGAATATAGCCGACTGGTTCTGCACCTCCATGATTGTGAGAAGAATGCCGAGAGAGAGAAAGATACAAAAGGACACCTGTCTTCAGAAACTCTCGAGCTCATTCGCCATCGTGGCAAGGGGAGAGCCTCAGGAGAACAAATGCTAATGTCCAAGCTTGCTAAGCAGTGCAGAGAAGCTATAAAGAAGACCTCAAAGACAGAAGAGCAGAAATACCTAAAGATGCAGCAGAAGCTGGGAAAAGCATTTGCACTGCCCGCCTGTCCTTCGCCAACTATAAGACCAAGACAACTGCCCTCCGATGCCTGATGGATCTATCACATTTTCCAGAAAGGCAATGGAGAAGATTATCCATGACTTCTACTCAGATCTCTTTGATAGCCACATCCACCTGCCCACATACCAAATTTCACAGGATAGATATGTCATTCCCAACGTTCTCCCTTCTGAAATCCGACATTTCCCAGAGAGCGAATTGAAAGAGCTATGCTTGGAATATCACACCTCACTCAAGTGAGAGAAGGAATCTGGAGTTCCGACATCCATCACTATTCCAGAATCAGGGATGCTGTCTCGTTTGCCAAGGCATCGAAAATCAGATGGGCTGAACATCTAATGTGATTTGGAGATGACTGCTGGACTAGAACTGTTACCGACTGGATCCCACCGGATGTCAAAAGACCACGTGGCTGCACACCTACAAGATGGTCAGACTTCCTTGTCAAGACCCTGAAGGAACGGTTTGAGGCTCTTCATATTACTGAATCAACCAGATGCCATTGCTACATTGGCATGTGATAGGGTCCAATGGAAATGTTACTGGTGCCCATTCGAGCAAATCGATGAATAACGGATTCAAGTGATCAAGTGATATAAAACAATTCTAGGTTAACTTAAAAATATGGGAGGAAAATTATGTCTTGCATATGTAGTTATAAATTCTATAGTGTCAAACCAAGATAAATATTTTAGATATGCCTGATTTCATCCTTATATCATAAATTTCATTTTTGTGTTAATTTTAATTGTACTTTTTAAAATTCTGTAATAACTTTTAAATCCCCCAAAATAAATAAGCTGTCAATTATAGTTATTAAATTTTATTTCAAGTGCCAGCTAAAACATTTGTCATCTTGCACCTACAGAATTATAAGCCATCCTATTCCTTTTCTAAAATATGAGTTTGTATAAAAAATGAATTATAGGCCAGGAACAGAACTGGTTGGTAAATAATAAAAATGCATGGAAACAATGTGATGAAATCTGTCTCCTCTATATATGGTATGGAAGACTAAACATCTGTAGGAAAGCTTGATCTGTAAAAATTTGTGTGGGTGATCTACATATGTAAGAAAAGGCAACCTTTACCAAAAAAAAAAAAACAGATTTTAGTCACATTGGTGAGAAAGCTTTTTCTCCTGATGGCTAAATACCATCCCAGAAGAGATGTTGATTACTGAGTTATCTCGCGATCTTATGAATATGGAAGGGTTTAGATTATTCTGAAATGTTACCCTTTTATCCTTTAGGTGTAATGTTTCTGGCAGGGATGATGGGTGGGAAAGGGAAGCAGAGGGGGTTCTTTTAATTTATAGGATAAGTATTGCTCCTTGAGTCCTTCTGAAAGAATTCAAACATTTCTTACCAGACATATCATGGACATGTACTCTAAATTATATGAGTTATCACTTGGATAGCATTCATAGCTTTTTACTAGCACATAATAAAGAAACTGAAATTAGTAGCTTCAATGATTATCTGGATATGAGATCCAAAAACAATCTTAATTACAAACAATATTATCATTTTTCCTTTTCTCCAATTTTAGTTAAATTTGATTTGGTGTGTGTGGGGAGGATGATACTTAATGAAATGAGCACTCTTATTAACTTTATTCTTTAATTTCTTAATTTTTCTTGCTGAAATTTTTTTACATTTCTGCATGAGACATAGATATTACATGAAATATTTTCTGCACTGTCACTATCATGTAAAAGGAGTCCACTCTCATCTGAAGATCTACCTATTAAACTCACAAAACTCTAATGAGAATTTAACATAGAATTATATTCATATTGATCCATGCTATACATACTTACCAAAAATTGCTTTAAGGAGGAATATAGTTTACAGTTATTTTTTCATACTACAATTTTGATTTCTAGTTTCTCTTGAAATAGTGGAACATCCAGTCACACAATGACTGCATTTTTAAATAGCAGGAGCTTCTAGTTTGCCATAGTTATCAGAATTCCCAACTCCGAGCTACTTACTAGGGAAATTACATTTTTTGTTTTCTATATTAAAAAAGAGAATTACATTTCTTGTATTTTATCAAAAGAGAAATTAGGTCCCTTGCAACATGGGAATATACATATTTCTTTGTGAAATAAAGACTCAAACATGTTTAATAAAGCAAATCCCTTCTCTGCTACTCTCAAATTTGTTTCTCAGTTTAAATTACAATCTTACCCAACAAATATTGTATCCAATTTTTGGGAATTGTTTATATACGCTTTTTCTAGATTATAAATTTCTAAGGATAAGTATAAAAATAATATATTTATTGTATTGTGTTTACTTCATGTTTAGTTTATCTAAATTTAAATTCATAAATCTTCATATTTGTTTGTTCCTATATATGTGTTTATACTCACATATAAAAAGAATAAAATTATTCAGACACTTCAGGATAAACATCAAAATCTATATAAAATTGACAAATGATGTATTGTTAGTGACTTGTGATCATTATGGAATTTTCATTTATCTCACCATTTTTAATTTCTAATTAGATATTCAAAACATTTTCTTAAAGGAAGTTTTAAGTTACCTCAATTTCTACTTATACCATGATCTAATATGGCTTATTTTAAATTCACCAGTATTTTCTTTAATTGTTAATTAATAAGCATAATGATTTATAAAGTTATTCACAGTTGAGTTTTAGACATAAAATGTTCTTTCACTAACCCTGCCACGACTGTCAACTCCCCTTCACCAGTGTCTCATTTCCCTCCATGCCCAAAACTTGGTTTTGGTATTTTAAGTCTTGTGTTTCAATGATGTTGACACAGTGACTTGGTCAGATAGCTATATCCACTCTTCTGCACCACTGATGTGCGTAAGGTCCTTGTCCCTACTCTATCCCCTCTTATCCATTTTCCCATTCATTCCCATATGCAACTTCTTACTTTACTCCCCCTGTCAAACAGTTCTTTTGGCCAATTCTCAGGGTCGTTATCACTAGCCATTCACTATTTCCTTTACACTCTACATGAGAGATCATTTTGTATTCCTCCCGTTCCATGCAACTGGTTTCATTATTATATTTTCATTATCTTTGTCACTGTCACTGTCATTGTCTTCCCATATATCATCGATTTGCTCGAGCGGGCACCAGTAACATCTGAATAAGTCCTGTCACATGAGAGATAGACCAAGGGTATTAGCCCGCTCTAAAAACATAAAGAGCTCAAACCATTCCATCAGGTCATGGGAATGAGGTCCATAATTGTTACTGGTATTTGGCATGTCAAATACGACATGGGTAGCTTGCCAGGCTCTGCCATGCGGGTGGGATAATTTAGTAGTCACCTGCAAACTCGAGCAATTATTGATGAAACTCATGGCTGCAAAGTGGCCGCAAGAGCCGGTCCGTGATCAGTTCTGCTGGGTGGGCTGTGAGGAGCTATCTCTATTATCTTTAGGGATACAAAATGATTTTTTGAATGATTTGCAAAAATCCTTACACTAAGACTACTCTCACAAAACTTTGAATTCTAAATACAACATTTTCACACTGTAAGTAGATTTCTAACATTTGCTGCTGTCTAAGCACAGGACCATAGACAGTAGTCATTAACTGTTGAAGTAGACCTTTGATTGTCAATCACTTTATATTTTGGCATCTCTCCATGAAACTATGATGAAAACCACTGTTCTACTATATATACATACATATGTATATATATATTAGAAAATATATATTCTACTATATATAGTAGGATATATATAGTGTATAGCATATATACTATATATAATCTTGAAAAATATATTAGCTTCATGGGCAATTTATTTCATCTCAATCTGTAAAAAATTGAGCATTAAAAATGTATTTAGTGGAAGTTCACATCACCCACCATATAGCCATATTTAATAACAAAGCTATAGAGTCAAGGAAAATACTTGATAATAGGGGTTTTGAATAGGAAAATACTTGAAGTTACCTAAGATTAGTATATATAGCTCATGTTATTTTTTGGACATTACATTCTTATGTATGATTTTATAAGTGGTGGAAATCTATGACTGAATTTTTAAAAATCTATAGAAATATACGTGAATAATATATGTTGTACAATTAAATTAATAATAATATATTGATCTCTTCATCATTAAAATATGCTGTCTTGAAAGAAATACAGAGAAAAGAGGAAAAGAAAAGGTGCCTGCTATAGAGGCAGGCTGGGGATGGATGGGAGGGAATGTGGGGACATTGTGGCGAAATGGGGCACTGGTGGAGGGATGGGTGCTAGAACACTGTATTACCAAGAACCAATTATGAACACCTTTGTAATTGTATATCTCACGGTGGTAAAATAAAAAAATTTTAAACAAACATATGCTGTCTTATACAATGTTTTAATACGATGAAAAATGTGTGAGACAGAGAGGGTTATGTGGTAATACTATAGTTTCCAGGTTTCCTTTGTAAACCTAATATTATTCTAAAATAGTCTATTATTTGTATATTGCAAAATACATTTCATTTTTCTACCCTTTCGGTACATAAGTAGCTAAGTATTAAATAGCAAAATATTTATAATACTTGCATTTCAATTACAGTGCTTTAAAGCATATAAAAGGTAGGGATATAGTATAAAATAATGACAAACCCAATGACGACTAAGAAGAAAAGTAGAAGGAAACAAAATACTGGGGTTGTGGTAGAGATTTTGTTCATATTTTTGTTTACTTGAAAAAATTAAGCAATTATTTTGGAGGCTTTGGATTAAGCAGCATTTTTACTTCTCAAAGTAAAAGGAAAGCATATTTAAGAATAGATACATTCTGCTGAGGTATCCTTCCTTCCAAATAAATTCTTTTTTCTTTCTTTTTTTTTTTGCTTTTGGGTCACACCCAGCAATGTTCAGGGGGTTACTCCTGGGTCTTTGCTCAGGAATTACTCCTGACAGAACTCGGGAACAATATGGGATGCTGGGAGATCGAACCTGGGTCTGCTGCTTGCAAGGCAAACGTCCTACACGCTGTGCTATTACTCAGGCCCCAAAATACAAATTTTAATGCAAAACTATAAACAATTTTTTCACACTATTTCCAATATAATGCACGATATTTTTATCTTTCTGATAATAGAGGGAACTGCTTCATTTTTATTTCATAATGTTATTTTAAATTATGTGCTCCTGTTGATTACCCAGGAAGAAAATATTCACATAATTGTATTTACAAGTTACATTTTCTATTGCAAATTTTACACTTCAGCGGTTTTTGTTAAATTATGTTTCTTCCAATTAATTTTAATAAATTTATTTGTCTTGAGAGCAAATTCAATCCCATTTTTTTCACAAAACACCAGCATCATTACCCCAAGCAAGGAATTGTTCCCTCATTCAAGTTTTATATTCCTTATTAATTTTCCTCTCCTCACTCTTATTATTTTTATTCTAACACATTTAATATGGTTTATGCATGTGTGTTAATAAATATAGTTTATACATAATACTTAATTGAAACTCATATAAAATAAATCACATATTTAAGTTTAAAAGACTACTGTGTTTAAACTCTTTGTTTTTTCAGTTATTTAATTTTATGCTAGATAAGTGAGACATGCCAAGATATGGGAAAAGAATTCTTGCTGAATAATATTATTCAGTTTATCAATTGATACTTATCTACTAAATGGTCCATCTATATATTTACTGATAAATTTATCTGTTGATATGCTTACAAATATAATTACTTCAATGAGAACTATTTACATACAATAAAATTACATATATTAAGAGTATATCTTTATAGTAAGTAGATATTGATGATTGCAAACATACATTCAGCTAAATATCACAAAAATTTATTTACATAATCTCACAAAGTCTCACCTTATTTCTTTCAAATCATTGTATCTAAACCATTTTATGTTCTATCAAATTACCAAAGTTGTGCAAAATATTGGAATTCATGGATGATGGTGTACTATACATTTTTTTTGCCTAGATTTATTTCAACATGCTTTTCATTTCGTCTGTGGTGTTTTATGAGTACTTTATTCATTTGTTTTGCTGGGTAGTTTTGATAGTGATTGAAGTATGGCTATTATAAAAAGTGGCCTAATTTTTTAGACATAATTGGTGCGCCATTTGGGTCACACCCGGTTGTGATCTGGACATAATTGTGAGTTTATGCTCAGGGATAATTCTTAGAGGTTCTCAGGGAAGCATATATGGTGCCTGAGAGTTAACCATATATATGTTAAATCACTTATAACTTTAACATAGTGATATATTCACCACTGAAAAGAAGTTAATATGTTTATGAATCATATGGTATGTGTTTATGTGATGTTAAAATAATTTTGATTATCATTGGAGTAAAAAGTGAAATTCCAACAAGTGGTGTCTTCCAATAGTAATCAGCAGATCAGGAAGAGTCTTGTGCACAATTGGAGAAAAAAATGAGGAAATTGGTACTAGAGATAGTACAGTGGGCAAGTCACTGATCATGCAGAACACAGAGCTAAGTTCTAGCCACATGTTACTGACAGTTAATTGGTATGGTCCCATGAACTTCTAGTCCCTGAGTGCAAAGTCCCAAAGTGCAAAGCTCTGACTACTGGTTCTGGCCCAAAAATACAACTGAAAAAAATATAGAGAATTTTGGGTTTTGGGTCACATCTGGGAGATTTATAGAAAGAAAAAACTAAATAGAAGTCATGTTGAAATGTGATATTTTATTACTAAAAATTGAAAGCATAATTAAACTTAAAGTTTAAAACATATTTAAAGTGTCAGGAGATAAGCTATTCAGAGTCTTAAAAAAAGTGCCTTAGGAATACATGTTCTCTGAGAATCCTAATGGAGGGCCCAGGAGTTGTAATATCCTTAGTGGCTTTTCACTCATTATTTTAAATCTCTACAGGCAAAGAGGGTACATGCATAATACATTATGTACACTTGCCAGTTATGTATTATCCACAAACTAGCCTAAAATTTAAATAATATGTAATTTTCTTTGTAGTTTACCCTCAATAATAGCAGAAAATGACCTATCGCTTTACCATACCTCTATCCATTAATAAGTATTATCCCATGCATTTGCTCTTCTGTTTATAATATCAGGATCTCTCAACTAGATATTTCTAAAATGTATTGTTCTCTAATAAACACAGGAAGGCCCAACTCCGTTCAGAATTTCTGATTGCATAACTGAAAATAATTGCTATTGTTAACAAATGCCTTGAAAATATAATATCTATGCGCAAAATTATCCTCATAATTTGAAATACATATCAGTATTTATAGTTCCAAAATTTAATAGAACTTAGGTTAATTAGGTCAACCTTCATAAATCTTGGAAGTATAACTCAAAATCTGAACTAATAGTAATTTATTTGAAATGAGTCTGTATAAATTCTTTTCCAGAGTATTTACCAAATATATATTTATTCTTTCAGAATAACACATAAAGGTTTTGTTCTATCTCTGTGTATCATGTGAATATTGCAAGGTAAATTCCCCCAAATAATAAGAGTTTAATATAAAAGACATGGTAAATAAAGTAAAGGCAAAACAAAAGAACTTAGTGCCATAGTAGGAGTTAGAAATTAGAGGATAAAACAAGTTCACAGTTCTACTGATTTGTACATGTTTTAATAAAGAGAAGCAATACATAAAGTCCATTAATTTTAGACCTTTCACAAAATTATGAGATTTCTTTAGAAGAGTAAGGAGTAATTTACCTTATACGTTCATGATCAAGAAGGTTCACTTTCAAAAAGGATAATTTCTAACTATAAGGGAAGTTGATGGAATTTTACAGATATTTAAATTTATAGCATTGGGTGTATTTTTTTTAAACTGCAAAACTCAACAGTGTATTGTTTTTGTGTTGTTAAATATTTTATCTTCTAATGTTGCCTCACGGTAATATATCTGTCTGCAATGTTCATATTAGCCTTTGTTCAGTCTTCATAGTTTCATCAATGTACTTGATACCTTGTGAAAAACTATTGGATTAGCTCCAATGACATAAAACTTACTACAAGTTAAGTTTTGAGCCATAAATTTATTCTATGTTGAATAATAAAGAAGGAACTAAGTTGCTTTGCTGAAACAATTTTCCTGGCAAAGGAATTTCATGTATTGCAGCTAGAGCTTTGTCATGACCATGCCTCCATTTTTCTCCTGAATTGATAATTTCCTTTAGAATGTAAGTAAACATCTAGGATAAATGCCAGTCGGTGAACTGAATACAAATTATAAGATGGAGGCAAAGAATACTTATTTAAATCTGGGCAAGAATAAGATTAAAAATCAGAATTATATTCATAATAACCATGACCTGAGTGTTATTTTAAATTTTATTGTATAGAAAATAAATATCATAACATTTTATATTGTTATCATTTATTACTAAAATATCAATTTGTAATAATTATTCTATAATAATTGTAAATGTTTCATATAGCTTTGTAAAAAGTTTTAAGACAAGAGTAATAAAAGCCACTCTCCCAGAACTTAGTATCTGGGCTTCTCTTTTCCTTACGATAGAGAAGTTTCTTCCACAGTTTTTACTCAGTTCATCCTCCTATTTTTATCTTCTCACAAATCTGTCTTTTTCTTTAAGACAGTAGTGCATAGCGAGGAACAGGAGCCTCAGGCTGTCAGGAATACAAGTCCTAACTCCAAATCTTATACCTTTTGCAATGTTTTTCCAAATGATGCCATATTTCCATGCCTCCTCTTCTGCAGCAGAAAATCAATTACATGAATGTCAGGGGTATAGTACTTGCCTCTTCGATAGGTACTCATTTAAATATAGACTCATTTATATTTGAAAAATGAGAGCTTTAATTTAACTTCTAATAAACGGCTGACAATTGCTCTAGCATCTAGTTTTCATTATTTATTTCAATAAAATAATGATTGAAAGGGATCAGAATATGATTAATTATGTGGGTATGTGTATGTATATAGAAATGTTCATTTTATTAAGGACTACAGCATATCTGGGAGTTGGGTTTGGGAGGCTAAAAAAAAAAAACAAGTTTTGGTTTTATTTTGACAAAAAAAATATTGTTTATTCATCAGCACTCTTTTTGTGTTTTTGTGTTTTGTTTCTGGGCTATACCAGGCAATTTTCTAGAGCGAATACTCCCAACATTGTGCTTCTGTAATTAGGAATACTCCTGGTGTTGTTTGGGAAACCATTTGGAATACCAGGGACCAAAGCCATGTCAGTAACATGCAAACCAGAGCCCTACAGGTTCTGTCACTCTGGCCCTTATTTATCAAGATTTTTAATGAATCATATTTATCTTTGAAAGAAACACTTATTTTGATTCACAAATTTAACTTAGAATTTTTATCATGTAATAAAATTTTAATATCCTATTTATTTTGTGACATGAGGTGTCCAGGAGGGAAGGCACGTTCTAGCCCTGGACTGCCATCCCAACAGAGCCCTCGGAAGAAGCCAGAGAAACCCCCACATAATGAGGGCCACCATTTTCATTATCCAGAGTCCACAGCTCATTAGAGATCCACCCAAGAGAAAAGCCACACTCTCCCTTTTGCTATCATCAAGAAATGCATGAGATGAGAGCCTACTACCGGAGTATACCACCTGCAAGGCAGAGCCTGGCAAGCTACCCATGTTGTATTTGATATGCCAAAAAACAGTAACCATTATAGACCTCATTCCCATGACCTGGAAGGAACGGTCTGACACCCTTCTTTGGGTGAGCAGATGCCCTTGGGCTACACTTGCTTTCGACAGGATGTATGGAGATGTTACTGGTGCCCACTTGAGCAAATCAATGAACAAGGGAAAGACAAGTGATGCAAGTGATTTATTTTGTATATTAATGACTTATAATAACACTATTTTTAGTTATGCTTGATCACTTGATCACTTGAATCCTGTTATTCATTGATTTGCTCCAGTGGGCGCCAGTAACATTTCCATTGGACCCTATCACGTGCCAATGTTGCCCAATGGCATCTGGTTGATTCAGGAATATGAAGAGCCTCAAACCGTTCCTTCAGAGTCTTTACAAGGAAGTCTGACCATTTTGTAGGTGGGCGGCCACGTGATCGTTTGACATCCCGTAGGATCCAGTCAGTAAAGGCTCTAGTCCAGCGGTTATCTCCAAATCGCATTACATGTCCAGCCCATCTGATTTTCGATGCCTTGGCAAATGAAACAGTGTCCCTGATTCTGGAATAGCAACGGAGGTCAGAACTCTGGATTCCTTCTCTCACTTGAGTGAGGCGTGATATTCCAAGCATAGCTCTTTCAATTCCTCTCTGGGAGACCCAAATAGCATTCTCATCCTGCTTTCGTAAGGCCCAGGTCTCTGAGGGGTATGTTAATGCAGGGAGAACGGTGGAGTCAAAGAGATGTGCCTGGAGCCGGAGGCTCTTTGTCCCTTTAGTTATTTCTTCGATGCCTTTGAAGGCATTCCATGCCGCTCTCTTCCTCTTGCAAAGTTCAGGTTTTAGGTCGTTCATCATGTTGATTTCTCGACCTAGGTACACATAACTGCTGCATTCAGAGATGTTTGTTCCATTGAAAGTGAATGGGGCCTCTGGAACTAGTTCATTCTTCATGGACATAGTTTTCTTTAGATTCAGCTGTAGACCTATCTTTCCACTTTCTTGGTCAAAGTCAGCCAGCATTTGTGCCGTTTGGCTAATGTTTGGTGTTATTAAATCAATGTCATCAGCGAAGCGGAGGTGGTGTAGTTGCAGACCATCTATCTTCACTCCCATTCCTTCCCATTCTAATTGTTGCATGATGTTCTCGAGGGTGGCACTGAAGAGTTTTGGTGAAATGGTATCACCCTGTCGAACCCCTCATTTCACATTAATGATCACTTCTTTGTAGAATGGTGAGATCCTGGTGGTGAATCCTTAATACAGCTCACGAAGGATCTTGATGTATTGGGTTTGAATGCCCTGTTTGACTAAGGCTTTGATGACTGCTTCAGTCTCCACAGAATCAAAAGGCTTTCTGTAAATCAATGAACGTGAGACAGAGCGGCATCTTGTACTCCCTACAAACCTCAATGAGCTTGGTTACTCTGTGGATATGGTCGATTGTGCTGAATCCTTTCCGGAAGCCTGCTTGCTCGCATGGTTGTCCTTCATCTAGTGTTCTGCTAATCCTGTTCAGGATGACTCGTGTAATCAGCTTGTAGATGACGGACAACAGGCAGATGGGGTGATAGTTGCTGATGTCGTGAATGTCTCCCTTCTCGAACAGTAGAACTGTCCTGCTGGTTTTCTATTGGGAGGGCACCTTGCTTTAGTTATGCTATCAGCTTAATTTGATATGCTTTATAAATTTAACCTAGATACTGTATGATTCTACTTTAACCAAATTGCTTCTCAAATATCAGTCTATCAGTCAACCGGTTCTAACTGAGTTTTAAATAAACAACTACAAATAATTTGTCACCCAATATTCATTTATATTTCATAGCCTACCATTACTATCTTTAGGTGAGTTATTCAGTTATTTATAACTGAAATAAAAAGTTGGAGGATTAGGATATTTAGTATATCATTGACAGTGCTGTGGCCATACTCATGGCTCTGCATTCAGCCATCACTCCTGGCAGTGTTCAGGGAGCCATATACTGTGGTGGGGACCAAAGTCAAATTGATCTCATGCAAAGAAATCACCATACTTTCTGTCCCTCTGCCCTCGAAATACAAAAGTTTTTGTCCCTGTAAGTGAATGAAAATTATAAAATATATATATGCATGAATAAGGCTCAAATACTCATTAATATGAATCAATGTTATTTTTAAAATGTAATCTCATGTATAAATTTTATTTTAAGATAAAAATATGTCTGTACCTCAATGGGTGTCCTTGGGATACTAGCGGATGGAAAGGGAACTCTAATGATGCACATGGTATTGAAATGAGGATGTATGGAAAGCAGAATTAACAGTATCATAAATCAAAGCATCCGAATAATAGCCATAAATATGATTTGTTAAACATGTATATGCACACATCATATATATAACTTAATTCTAGTATTATAGAGATTATAACTTTGAAAGTAAAATGTTATGTTATTATATAGACATCTTGCAATTCTTTGGAAGTATTCCAATCACCTTGAGCTGATAAGAATAATATTTTTAAGTATGAGTGTTTGTCTTATGAGGAGTATAAGCAAAAGACAACAGTTATAAGGTTACAAGAACAGAAGAGTAGGAAGAAAAAATGTCACTGGGATTTTATTGGTAGGAATAAACTAAACAAATTATGCTTGCCATTTATTGTCTTACAACACAAGCTTACAGTCATAAATGAAGCAATACAGAGTAATATTTGAATGAAGTGTTAATTTTCTGTCATCAAAATTATGGTTTTATTTTTTACTAAGTGGATAACATGAGGAATTCTTTTCTCTATTTTTTTTAATTTATGAAAATGAGAAAGCTAAACGCTATACATTTCTGAAAATGCTAAGATGACAATACAACTGGCTACTAATATAACTAAATAAAATTCTAATGTCAAGTGTCAGGGAAAATATTTCTGGAAAATGTTAAACTGGAAAATGTTAGAACAAGTAAGGGAAAGTTTATTTAAGTTTACTGCTATCAGAGAAAAGCCAAAACTGAATTTGACTTTAATTCAGCTGAAACAAATTATGAACTGCTTTTTAGAATATGTGGTAGGGAAATTTGAATTAACCAACTTAACTTATACAAAAGAAAGTAAATTCAAGTCCTAATTCTGTTCACTCTTGGAAATTTAAAGAAAGAAAACTTACTACTGCTATTGAATGAGTTATGTGCCCTATTTATGCAATGTGGTCTTAACTAAAGCAATAATATTGTAAATGACTCTTTTAAGTATTAGATTAATGCGTTCTTCAGCAGCATATATACTGAAATTAGGTATAAGATTTAGATGGATCATGCACTTCAGACCCACAGCTGCGCTGCTCGGCCAGCCCCATGTGGAAGCAACCCATGGAGCTGACCTCCCGGTAAGGGGCTCGACCAGCCCCTGGACAAGTCCAACAATGTTCCAAGGGTTTGCTCTCATGAGCGGGAGAGAGTGACCATGCTGGCCTGACTCAGAGTGGAGTTTTGGGCCCTGCCCTTTCCTTCGCCTCCATGGCATTTGCACTGGAAGAGAGAGACCCACCCACACCAGAATCAGCTAATTTGCAACTCCAGAAGAGATCCAGACCCATCCACTTCAGAACCACAGCTGCGCTGCTCGGCCAGCCCCATGTGGGAAGCAACCCATGGAGCTGACCTCCCGGTAAGGGGCTCAGCCAGCTCTTGGCAGAGTCCAACATTGTTCCAAGGGTTTGATGAGAGGGGGAGAGATCATGCTGGCCAGACTCGGAGTGGAGTTTTTGGGCCCTGCCCTTTCCTCCTCCTCCATGCCAGTTGTCCTGGAAGAGAGAGACCCACCCATGCCAGACCCACAGGTCTTTTGGTGCGTGGCCACAAAGCGGCCACACAATATTTTCAGAGGATACTGATTTTAGCATAAGGTTCTTCCCAAGTTATTTCACATTTATACATAGTAAACAGTTCTAGACCGGTTTTAACTGATACCAGTAAGCCTAGCAAGAAACCAGAGCAAACCACACATGCAGTCAGTCATTCTCAACATCCAGACTCCATAGTTCCTCAGAGCTCCATCCAAGAGAAATCCTGATCTTCCCCCTTTAAGTTTCATCAGTAAATGCTCGAGTTTAGAGCCTTCTACTGAGACTGTACCATCTACACGGTAATGCCTGGCAAGCTACCCGTCTTTTATTTATCTTTTATGCAAAAAACTAGTAACACTTATGGACCTCAGTTCCATGACCTGAAGAGTGGTTTGGGGCTCCTCCTGTCCCTGGAGCAAGTAGATGCCAGTGGGTTGCACTTGCTTGTGACTGGACTAATGGAGATGTTACTAGTGCCCACTCGAGCAAATTGATGAATAATGGGAAGACAGTGATACAGTGATACAATGATGCAGGTGGGATACTATACGGGAGAGGTACCTTTGTAAAAATGAGATAATAACGAGTTTGCTCACCAACTATCTTCCTTGGCTATATATGAAAGCACCAAGTAAAGATTAGGAAATGGCCTAGATAAAGAGGGTCCTCCCTAGAAACTGCCTTGAGGACATTTGATTTTAAACTTTCACCTTTTTGTATTGTATAAGTAATTTCCATTACTAAATCCACCCAATTTTTTGTGTTTTGTTATGGCAACCCAAATAGACAAATATAACTACAAATTCCTATAGTCTTTCCAAATCTCCTCAAATATAAGCATAATATTCAGTTGTCACTGATAGTTTCAGAAGCCATTTTGTAAAATGAAAAGTAAAAACTACAATTTACTAGGTTTTTTAGTTTGTGTCAGGAACCATCTTAGTCACTTCACCTTAATTTCTCATTTAGTCCTTAAAACTTTGTTTAATGTCTGCCTTTTTTGTGTTCCCTAATCTTCAAGTGTAGAAACAAGGATGCAAATCATTAAATGTTGTTAAAGATATACATATATGTGTATATATGTATATCTTTTATGCTATTTGCTTTATATAGTTATTTTTGTGACTCATTTTTGGTATTCAGCCGAACTTTGAGTTACTAGAAAGACCTATTTTAAATAATAAACTATTTAATTTCCAAGAGTTGACAATAAGTACAAGATGAAACGAAATAAAAAGCTATCTTCTATGCCAATAATAATTAAAAATATTTGACTAATAGAGCCTGGCAAGCTTCCAATGTCGCACTTGATAGGTCAAAAACAGTAACAATTATAGACCTCATTTCCATGACCTGATCAACTGGTTTGAGACTCTTCATGTTCCTTAAGTGAGCAGATGCCCTTGGGCTACTCTAATACGTGACAGGATGTATTGAGATGTTACTGGTGCCTACTTGAGCAAATCAATGAACAATGGGAAGACAAGTGAAACAAGTGAGGGACTTAAGAATTGCAAGAATGTTCACAAATGGACATGTATACTGATGAAGCATGAATTTCTGAGCAATGTTTCTTATCTTAATAAATCGTTTCAAATTGCATACGTTGTATTTCCTGTTATTGAAATCTTGTCTTTAGTGAAGCAACAGAGAGAAGAATGATCCCAATAAAGCAGACCAAAATGTCAAAAATTGTCTAAAACCTTTGTTACTTTTAATTTCAAAAATTATATTGAAATTTTAAAACAAGAAATAATTAGTAAAATGATATTTTCCGTTTTTAAGGAGCAATAAAATGCAATGAAAAAGAAAGAAATTTAACTTATTTCTAGAGAAGAGAGACTGAGTAAATTTGTTCACAGTAACATACAGAATTACTAAGAGCATTATTAAAAGTAGGTGCAAATTAATAATAATTATCAATATAAGGTGAAAGCTGCCAATTCACACTTTAGAAACTTAATGGCTTCATTATCTCTTTACCAAACGTTACATCAAACACATTTTAACTATAGAATATGAATAAATGATCAAGAATGAATAAATTAAGCAAATAGAAAATGTTCATCAAAGATAATAATTGATATGTCTAGCAACTGGTAGACTATACTGCTGGAGGAAGTGTAAATTTAAACAAAAACTCTGGAAAGTGTTTATCATAATGTACTGAAGGGAATAAAAAACACTCTGTGACACAGGCACAAATATATCAGAAATGAAAGCTCATATTCATAAAAATATATAGAAGATGTTTAAACTGTTAATGTTCATATTAGTCAAAATTAAAACAACCTAAAAGAATATTTAGTTTTAAATAAGTAATTAAATAATTTGGCATTTTCACAAAAACTATGAAATTCATTCAATTTTCTCAAAAACTTTACTCACTAGCCATAAGTAACTTTATAAATTTAAAGTAAAAGTTAAAACCTAGTCATTTATTCCTAGGCACATTCTAAGTGCTCAATATTAAAAAATAACTGGTGTCTAACACAGCGTCAATCTATAAAATGCCTACTGCAAAATAATAAATACATATTAATATATATGCATATATATGTATTCAATACCATTGCCTGAAAGCAAATAGAATATAACATTGTCATTTACTTTCTTAAAGAACCCAAAAAATTATTTAAAAAGATTAAAAAGATGCAAAACTTCATGTTGCAACTATAGCTATGCATTTAATTTTTTTATCAAGACACTGTAATTCATAAAGCATTTTATAGTTGAGTTGTATGAATACAATATTCCAGCACTAATCTCATAGCAAGTGGTAACTTCCCTCCACCACTTAATATAATTTCCTCCAGTTCTATCCAAGTTGCAGATAACTTCATCATTTTTTCATTTCTTGCACCACTATCCATTTTATTTTTAAATTAGAAAGAAAGAGGATTATTTAATGATTCAACCCACAAAAAAAACATAAACCCCTGCAAATTTGAACAAATGGTATTGTATGAAACTACTGAAAAATTATTTTGCACTAGCAGAAAACTTAGGTCAGGAAAAGGACAGATATAGAAAGACTGCATTCATTTATGGGATATAAAAATATACCATTGTTCTCTTAAATGTGGGAAATGGTAACACCAGACTAGAACTCACCATTGAATGTACAGATTTACATGATAAACCCTAAATATCTGTATGGCAAGTCACAATGTGTAAGAGGAGAGAGAGAGAGAGAGAGAGAGAGAGAGAGAGAGAGAGAGAGAGAGGAAAAAGCACCTGCTATAGAGGTAGGCTGGGGGAGGTCGGAGGGAATTTGGGGACATTGGTGGTGGGAATAGGGCACCAATGGAGGGGTGGAGGGATGGGTATGGAACACTATATGACTGAAACCCAATCATGAACATCTTTGTAACTGTATATCTCACAGTTATATAATAAAATTAACTAAACAAATAAATACACCCCACTTATAGAGAAAATATTCCCATGTCACACACCAAAGGGCTAATATCTAAGATAACTAAAAGCACCTTCAATGCTCAACAACAGGTACAGAGGGATAGTCAAGGGATACGGCTCTAGACTTACATGTGTGTGTGACTGATCCTGGTCTATGTCCTGCGTCAGTCACATATGATCCCCTATTTTCCCTGAACACAATATATGAAAAATAGTTCATCAACACTTGTTATTAGAAAAATTAAATCAAAATGACAATAAAGTATTATCTCACATCTGTATAGTTAAGAATGGTCTAGGCGGGAGCGATAGCCCAGCGGGTAGGGCATTTACCTTGCATGTGGTAGGCCTATACAGGCCCAGGTTTGATCCCTGGCATCCCATATGGTCCCCGAGCACTGCCAGGAGTAATCTTGAGTGCAGAACCAGGAGAAACCCCTGAGTATTGCCAGGTGCGACACAAAAAGCAAAAAAACAAAAAAAAAGGGATGGTCTACATAGAAAAGTCTGAGAATAATAATGGGAATAAAGGAACTCTCACTCACTGTTGGAAGATTGCTGTTTGCTTAATTTTCTTTGTCAAATGGTTTATAGGCCTCAACAAGTGAAGAACAAAGGCCTTGCAATCCCAACTCTCTTTTAGCATAGGGAATCTATGTTAAAGATAAAGAAACACTAATCTAAAGGAAATGTGCACATATATTTCGACTGACCAAGATATAAAGAGTATTGGCATGAATGTAGCTGGAAAAGGGATCATCGTTCACAATTTTTTTCATTGTTCACTATTGGTGGGAATGTTTTCAGGATCAGTATTTCTGGAAAACAATATAAATATGCCTCAAAAGAATAGGAATTGACCTCCCATTTGAAAAATCCTCCTAGGATATTCACTTCTAGGAAGATACCCCATGAACACCAAAGCACAATGAGAAAAGTTATTTGCACCCCTGCAAATTCAAAATTAAGACAAAATTTTTTTATCCATATACTGCACCCCTGTGTTCCATACAGCACTCTTGGCAATGGCCAAAATGTGGAAACAACCCAAGAGTCCAAGTGCAGAAGGTCAGACAAAGAAACTATGGTACATGTGCACAATGGAATACTCAGCCATAGAAAAAAAAATGAAACCATTCAACCTTCTGCTACATATATAGATCTATCTATAGATTATCATGCTGAGTGAAATTAGAGGGGTAGAAAATCTCTCTTTCACCTCTCCCTCCCTCTCTCTCTTTCTCAGAATGATCTGAGAGAAATAACATAATGGTGGAATAAGAAAAGCGCAAAGGCAATGGAAACAAAATAAGAATTTGTCCTCAGCTACAACAATGGTGGAGGTAAGTGTGCAGCCAGAAGGAGGGGCGGCTGAAAGGTAGTAAAATGTTATTCACGAAATCCTATCACAACAACAGCACATGAGCTACTGTGCCAAACATAATTAAGAAAAAAGTGCCTCTAGTAGAGGCTGATTGATAGATTGGAGTGTAACAGGAGGGAAGAAGATTAGTTGAGAAAAGTGTACACTGGTGAGGAGATTGGTTTTGAGATAGTATATGCCTGAAACCTAGCCATGAATAACTTTGTAACATGTGGTGACTAGAATAATATTTTTTTAAAGTATGTCATCCAAGTGTAGTAGGTTTGTTAAAACAAATGAGCAAGTATTAATGCATTCTTGCTCCACAAAGGTATATAGTTTACATTAGAATTCAATTTTTCCTCTTAAATTTTCTCATATCCTAACTCCTACTATTGATATGTTTGCTCCTTTACTCATGATTTTTATTTTTTCCAAATACCATATAGTTAGCCATGTAGCATGTTGTCTTTTTCAGATCTTATCTTGTGTCTTTAACTGGTAGTATGCAGTGCAAAGTCCTGTATGTTTTTTTCGTAATCAATAACTCATTTCTGTAATTGCATGCACTTTTGGAAAGCATGCTGTTCAAATTCTTGAAGACCCTGGGACCTACCACCATTATGCATTGAAGACTTGAGTTTGAGTAACTTCATCAAGACTTAGATCCTCTTCAGAATCCTCGAGTCTCATCTTCATTCATATGTTCTATTGAACCCTCTCACAAAAGTACATGCTTAAAGGGATTAAGTGTGTACATTAATGACCCCATTTCATATTCTTTCCTCTGGTTTGCTTCCAGTTTGTTTAGCTTTGAGAGGAGCCAAGGAAACTGTGCTCTCCGAAAAGAGCTCATGCCCTGGAGCCATGCATTTCCATTGGAAGAGAAACTGAAACTTGGTCTCAGAAGTTGAGTCCTGTCTTTCATCATATTCTATAAAACTTAAGTCAACAGTAAGAAAGTGAGGATGAAGTGGTAAGCCTGCTGCAGTTGAGATGACTCTCTGGCTGTGTGGTTTGGAGAAAAGAGCCCTCACCATAACAGATAAGGGATCACATGCTCTTGGTCTCTTCCTAGAAAATCTGGTAGCTGAGAAGTTTTTTCACTGCCCCTAAACCTTATCACGTAGAACAGAAATCTGCTAATATTTTCCCTTACCTACCTCACAGGGGTGTTGTGAGGATTCAATGAAATAACCTGATCTTTCCCCATTGAGTTTCATCAGTAAATGCTCGAGATGAGAGCCTTCTACTGAGAGTATACCACATACACAGCAGAGCCTGGCAAGCTACCATGTTTTATTTGATATGCCAAAAACCAGTAACAATTATGGACCTCATTCCCATGTCCTGAAGGAATAGTTTGAGGTGCTTTCTGTTCGTGGAGCAAATAGATGCCCTTGGGCCACACTTGCTTGCAACAGGTCATATGGAGATGTTGCTGGTGCCTGCTTGAGGAAAATCAATGAATGGGAAGACAAGTGACACAAGTGATTTCTGTAATTGCAACATAAAAAACTTGGCCAAGCCCAATTTAATCCTTTGTTCTACATGATCCCCAGAGCATCCTTGGGGTCTACTTGCTCAAAATTTGCATGGAAGGATAGATGCTGAACCTCCTAACTTGTGTTCATTATTTATTTGTTTGTTTGTGTATTTATTTTTGTACTCTTCCTTGATGTTTTCTTATGTGATTTTTCTCATAAATTTAGTATCATGGAATAGATACAGAAATATAAAACATGGGATCGTGAAGTGGTGATATATTAGTGTTACATTCTTATCAGAAATAAAAAAACAAAGGATCATGTTAGAGAAAACTTAAAGATAAATTAAAGAGTACAATTTTTTTCTGGCAGGGTTTGGGAGACGATGGGGTTGCGCCCCATTCAACTGTATTCAGAGCTTGCTTCTGGTGCTTTAGTAAGAGAATCATACTTGGTTATGCTCTGTGGAGCAAACGTAATGTCTAGGATAAAACACCCCTGCTTCGCAATATTGCCAATCCCAAGAAACATTAATTTATTTATTTTTACTTTTGATTTGGGGGTTACTCTATCAGTACTTAGGGTTTACTCCTATTTCTTTTTTTTTTTTTTTAAGTATTTTATTATACCACCGTGAGATATACAAATAAAAAGATATACAATTAAAAAGTTCATGTTTGGGTTTTGGTCATACAGTGTTTCAGCACCCGTCCCTCCACCAGTGCCCATCTCCCACCACCAATATCCCCGGTTCCCTCCCCCTTCCCCCAGCCCTGCTCCATGGCAGGTTCTTTATTTCTTTCCCTTTCTCTCTCTTTCTCTTTTCCTTCCCTTCCAGACTATGGATTACAGAACATACATTAAAAGGTTGTCATGTGTATCCTTTTTGCCTCTATTTAATGCTCAGTTCTAGGTTGGCATTAGTACCCTCGACTATTATTAGCACCCTGTTCCATTTTCTGTCTTACCTAAACTCTGACTCCCACACGTTTGTGATAATCTCCACCTTTGACAAGACCTCCTGATATATGTTTCACTTGACCTTGGATATTGGTATCATAATATGTACATATATATTTATGCCATGCAAATAAATGCAGTCATTCTGTATCTGTCTCTCTCCTTCTGGCTAATTTCGCTCAACATAATCTTCTCCATGTCCATCCATTTGTAGGCAAATTTTATAACTTCATTTTTCCTAACAGCTGCATAGTATTCCATTGTGTAGATGTACCAAAGCTTCTTTATCCAGTCTTCGATTTTTGGGCACTCTGGTTGCTTCCAGATTCTGGCTATTGTGAATAATGCTGCTATGAACATAAAAGTAGGGATGGTGTTTCCGCTGCGTATTTTTGGTTTCCCAGAGTAGATTCCCAGGAGTGGTATGGCTGGGTCAAATGGGAGTTGTTGGTGGGAATGCCGGCTGGTACAGCCTTTCTGGAAAACAATATGGACTTTCCTACTCCTATTTCTGTGCTCAGAGGTAACTCAAGGATTTATCCTCATAATATAGCAGAATCCGCCAGGATGGATATGTCATTCCCAACATTCTCCATTCTGAAATCTGACATGCCATTTCGTAGGTAAAGAAGGGAACAGAACAAGGCCCAGACAAAGTCAGAACCGAAAGCCCAAAGAATGTGCCATTGGTACTCATCAATACACTGGCTCGGCTCTTCACACACTACCTGTCTGAATGCAGGTGTCCTCCCAATGGAAAACCAGCAGGACAGTTCTACTGTTCAAGAAGGGAGACCTCACAACATTGGCAATTTTGCCCCATCTGCCTGTTGTCCATCATCTACAAGCTGTTCATTCTAGTCATCCTGAACAGGATTGGCAGAACATTAGATGAAGGACAATCATGTGAGCAAGTTGGCTTCCAAAAAGAATTAAGCACAATTGACCATATACACACTATAAACGAGCTCATTGAGGTTTTAAAGGAGTTCTAAGTGATGCTATCTCACGTTCATTGATTTAAGGGAAAGCCTTCAATTCTGTTGAAACTGAAGTGGTTATCGAAGCCCTAGCCAGAGTGTTAAAAGCCAATACATTAAGATCCTTCATGAGCTCTATTATGGATTTACCACAAAGATCTTACCATTCTGCAAGAAGTGATCATTGGTGTCAAAAGAGGGGTCCGGCAGGGTGTTACCATTTCACCGAAACTCTTCAGCACCACCCTCCAGAACATCAGGTGAGAATTAGAATGGGAAGGAATGGGAGTGAAGATAGATGATCGGCAACGATGCCACCTCCGCTTCACTGATGACGTCATTCTAATAACACCAAACATTAGCCAAGCGGCACAAATGCTGGCTGGCTTAAACCGAGAATGTGAAATATAGGTCTACAGCTGAATCTAAAGAAAACTATGTTTATGAAAATTGAACTAGTTCCTGAGGCCCCATTCACTATCAATGGAACAAACATCTCTGAATGCAGCAGTTATGTGTACCTAGGTCGAGAAGTCAACATGATGAGCGACCTAAAACCTGAGCTTTGCAGAAGGAAGAGAGCGACGTGGAATGCCTTCAAAGGCATCGAAGAAATAGCTAAAAGGAAAAAGAACCTCCGGCTCCGGGCACATCTCTTTGACTCCACTGTTCTCTTTTTTTTTTTTTTTTTTTTTTTGCGTTTTTTTTTTCTATTTTTTATTTTTTATTTTTACAATTACGAAGATATACAATAAAAAGCTCATATTTGGGTTTTGGTTATACAGTGTTCCAGCACCCATACCGCCACCAGTGCCCATCTCCCACCACCAACGTCCCCGGTTCCCTCCCCCTCCCCCAGCCCTGCTCCATGGCAGGTTCTTTATTTCTTTTTTTTTTTAATTTTTTTATTATACCACCGTGAAACATACAATTACAAAGGTGTTCATAATTGGTTCTTGGTAATACAGTATTCCAGCACCCATCCCTCCACCAGTGCCCCATTTCCACCACCAATGTACCCCTCCCCCTCCCATCCCCCACCCGCCTTAATAGCAGGTACCCCAGTTTCCTCTCTTTCTCTCTCTATCTCTCTCTCTGTCTCTGCATCTCTCTCCCTCTTATTTTTACACATTGTGGCTAGCCCTGCAGATAGTTAGAGTTAATCACTTAAGTCTCTTTGTGTATATTCAGTGGTGAGTTTTAATCTGCCATTACAATTTCCCATATTTATTAAAACACTGGTATCTATATCCTATTAATGAATGCAGTCATTCTATATCTGTCCTTTTCCTTCTGACTAATTTCACTCAGCATGATAGACTCCATGTCCATCCATTTGCAGGTAAATTTCATAATTTCATCCTTTCTGACAGCCGCATAGTATTCCATAGTGTAGATGAACCACAGTTTCTTTAGTCAGTCCTCTGTTCTCGGGCATTTAGGTTGTTTCCAGATTCTAGCTATAGTGAATAGCGCAGAGATGAATAAAGAAGTACAGATAGTGTTTCTGCTATGTGTTTTTCGGTGTTCTCCTGCATTAACATACGCCTCAGAGACCTGGGCCCTATGAAAGCAGGATGAGAATGCTATTCGAGTCTCCCAGAGAGGAATCGAAAGAGCTATGCTTGGAATATCATGCCTCACTCAAGTGAGAGAAGGAATCCAGAGTTTAGACCTCCGTTGCTATTCCAGAATCAGGGATGCTGTCTCGTTTGCCAAGGCATCGAAAATCAGATGGGCTGGACATGTAATGCGATTTGGACATGACTGCTGGACTAGAGCTGTTACTGACTGGATCCCACGGGATGGCAAAAGATCACGTGGCCGCCCACCTACAAGATGGTCAGACTTCCTTGTCAAGACCCTGCTGGAATGGTTTGAGGCTCTTCATATCCTGAATCACCAGATGCCATTGTGCTACATTGGCACATGATAGGTCAAATGGAAATGTTACTGGCACCCGCTAGAGCAAATCCATGAATAACAGGATTCAAATGATCAGGTGATCAAGTGACTATGTGCAAAGTTGATTTTTTTGACGGAGAGCTGGTAATCCTATAATTAAAATGTTCAATTGTGAACTATTAAGGGGTTTAAAATAAATTTTAAGTTAAAGTGCATTAATGTGGTTATATTCATAGAACTGTTATGCTAGAGGTTAAACTACATTTTCTGGAAATGTTTATTTATTTTACTTTAAGATTTAGTATATTTATTTTAAATAATAAGGAATAAATTTATTCACTTATGGAAAAGCTAAAATGCATACATTTTTATAGTTAATAAAAACAGCTTATAAAATTGAGAAAAACAAATTGTGTTTTGGTTAAATAGTATATATTTATTATCAGGTGACCGGATAATGAAATTGTTATAACTAAATTTCAGAAAGACTTTGAGTGTCTATCTAAGTAAGAAACATATTTTATTTTTTGAAACTTTTGAAAGTCTGTGAAGAGAATGATATAACCCTAATGGAACTGTAAGGCGCTTACTCTAATGATCACATGCATTCCTCACTGCAGTGTTGAAACCCTGAGGCAGTCTCTGAGTGTTTAGGTGAGAATGTCAAGGAACTAAACTAAAAAAGTAGCTGTGGAATTGAAGTGACGTTATCCTTTATAAATGAAGTCACAAATGATCTGTAGTTTATAATGCTATCAAAATCTCTTTTCCCCTGAAGATTAGAGAAACAACAAAGAGAACTGCCCTTTCTTTCTGCCCTTTCATGCTGTCAATAGTAAAAAAAATATAAATTGCCCTTCATTTTCAAGCATGTGTATATGGATTGCATAATGAGCCCAAAATTGTGGAAGCTGGAAAATAATTTGTTTTTCCCACTGATCCTGCTGACTAAATTTTATCAGCTTCCTAATATCAAGGAAAACAAAGCATGTCACCTCTACTCTAAGTAGGTTATTCTCAGTGTGATTCATAGTGACTAATCTTAACTCTGAACCATGGGAATTATCTCAAAAAATAAGCTCTGTGGGATCTACTGATACAAAGTCCAACTGAATATACCTCCTGCTTTCTTAATGTGAAAAACTACTTTGTATTTTAGTATCTGTTAATGGCCTAAACATATCTTGAAAAATATTTTATGTTGACTTAAATACTATTTACTATATCAGTAGCTGCAAATGGTCTAAGTGTGCCTCGTATATCATATACAATTTGTATATTGACATCCTGATAATATTCAATTAAATGACATATGGAGTGAGAACTAGGAAATTGCTTAGATTCTGAGGATAAAAACTTCATTAATGTGATTGCTATTCTTTATGAATATTTATTTTGTTTTGTTATTCTTATCAGTTAATACTTGCTATGGATTTACATGAATCCATCCAAAATATGGCAAGTATGTAAACTGAGTTCTTTTTCATCTGCCCAAATTATATCTCTTCACCAAATAGACCAATATAAATTCAATTTCTTTATAAAGTTTTAGCACCAATGTCTCATTCTCAAACAGACTTAGATAACCCCTTATCAGTGTTTGTCAGTGGATGGCGATGTGCTCCACACATATGTATCAAATGAAAAATAAACAACAAACAAACAACTAAACAGCAAATGACTTCTTTAAACAATAACCTTATTTTAGTTAAAGCAGCACTCTATTTTTCTAATACATTTAAGTATTATCATATTTAGAATTGTGAATATTTAAGTGTATCCTCTCAGAAATAAAGGGAATATTTATTCTTCATAAAAATCATAGAAATAACTTTTTGTTTTTGTTTAGGTGTCACACTCAACTGTGCTCAGTAAGGATGGATGTAACTAGTTGGCTGTATGCATTATATTTTGACTTATATTTGTATAAATATAAAATGCTGTTTATTTTTTACTTATATGCTTATAAACAAATAAAGCCTATAAATCAATTTAGACAGAGCAGCAAAACTAGTAAAATTCTAAATTTTAATTTCATTAATAAAATTCTAAATAGACATACTGGCACAATAGATCATATTGTACTAGAAATAAGCTTCTTTATAAATTAAAAATAAATTAGTATAGGTGTTAAGGTATTACTGGAAACTAGCCTTAATTGGATCCCCCTCACCACTGAACATAGTGCTAGGAGAAAGCCTTGAATAGTGCAAGGTGAGTCACTCTACCACAAAAAAAATAGAAAATATAGAAAATATATAAAGTTCTTAATTCGTTTCCATAATTTTCTCTTTTCAATCAGTGAAACTAACATGGTTCAGACTGATTTCAAATTATGTTGCTGATAAAATGCAGACTTGAAAACTACTATGATGTTGATTTATTATAGTTATACATCATAAATCCAATACTTCTTTGAAGAGCACCTACCACTTAAAGGTATGTCTTTTGGTTGCTACTATAATGCCTTTTGATATACTTTCTTCTTCCTTTTTTTACTTTTTTGGGTCACACCTAGTGATGCTCAGAGGTTACTCCTGGCTATGCACTCAGGAATTACTCCTGGTCATGCTCAGGGGACCATATGGGATTCAAGGATTGAGCTCAGGTCAGCTGCATGCAAGACAAATGCCCTACCCACTGAACTATCACTCCAGTCCTGTTTATTCTTTTAAATATAAATTAACCCTATATCTAGTAAACACTGAGTTAAATGAGTACTATCACTTTAAAAATAAAAATAATTTATAGAATATCTATTAATAGTTTATAAGGGTACTGCAAATTAGTTTATGCGTATAAGTATGTAAAAACTAATAGATGGTTCAATCAAAAGGAACCAATATGGTTGCCTATACCCCACCATGAGTTTTCCCGGAGCAATGAGTCAGGATTAATGACGCTATACATGCCAGTGTAACCCAATGGTATCTGCTTGCTACAGGAATACGACGAGCCTCAAACCATTCATTCAAGGTCTTGACGAAGAAGTCTGATCATCTTTTATGTGGGTGGCCACGTGATCTTTTGACATCCTGTGTGATCTAGTTTGTAATGCCTATAGTCCAGCGGTCATCTCCAAATTGCATTGCATGTCCAGCCCATCTGATTTTCTATGCCTTGACAAACGAGTGTCCCTTACTCTGGATTGTCAATAGGCATCAGAACTCTGGATTCAATCTCTCACTTCAGTGAGGCTTGATATTCAAGCATAGCTATTTTGATTCCTCTTTGGGAGACCGAAGAGGGTTCTCATTCTGCTTTCGTAGGGCCCAGGTCTCTGAGGCGTATGTTAACGCAGGGAGAACAGTGGAGTCGAAGAGATGTGCCCAGAGTCAGAGTTTCTTTTGTCCTTTTAGCTTTTTCTTCGATGCTTTTGAAGGCATTCCATGCCTCTCTATTCCTTCTGCACAGCTCAGGCTTTAGGTCATTCATCATGTAGACTTCTCGACCTAGGTACACTTAACTGCTGCATTCAGAGATGTTTGTTCCACTGAGAGTGAGGGGGCATCTGGAACTAGATCGTTTTTCATGAGCATAGTTATGTTGAGATTCAGCTGTAGATCTATCTTTCCACATTCTCGGTCGAAGTCAGCCAGCATTTGTGCTGCTTGGCTAATGTTTGGTTATTAGAACAATGTTATCAGCAAAGCAGTGGTGCTGTATTTGCCAACCATCTATCTTCACTCCCATTCCTTCCCATTCTAATTGGTGCATTATCGAGGGTGGCACTGAAGAGTTTTGGTGAAATGGTATCACCCTGCCGAACCCCTCTTTTGACATCAATGATCACATCCTTGTATAATGGTCAGATCCTGGTGGTGAATCTGTAATACAGCTCAAAAAGGATCTTGATGTATTGGGTTTGAAAGCCCTGTTTGGCAAGGCCTTCAATGACCGCTTCAGTCTCCACAGAATCAAAAGCTTTCTTTTAAATCAATGAATGTGAGACAGAGCGGCATCTTGAACTCCCTATATCAATGATCTTGGTTACCGTGTGGATATGGAAAATTGTGCTGAATCCTTTTCAGTAGCCAGATTGCTGTCAGGGTTGTCCATCTAATGTTCTGCCAATCCTGTTCAGGATGACTCATGTGAACAGCTTGTAGATGACGGACAACAGGCAGATGGGGCGATATTTGCCAATGGTGTGGATGTCTCCCTTTTGAACAGTAGAACTGTCCTGCTGGTTTCCCATTGGGAGGGCACCTTGCATTCAGACATGTTGCATGTGAAGAGCAGAGCCAGTGTACTGATGAGTACTGATGGCAGATTCTTCAGTTGTTCATGTCTGACTTTCTATGGCTGGGTGCTGTTTTCTTCTTTACCAACGAAATGGCATGTCGAATTTCAGAAGGGAGAACTTTGGGAATGACATATCCATCCTGTGGAATTTGGTTTGTTGGGCAGGTGGATGTGACTATCAAAGAGATCCGAGTAGTAGTCATAGATAATCTTCAACCTTGCCTTTCTGGAGATGTGATAGGTCCATCAGGATGTCAGAGGGTAGTCATCTTTGTCTTTTTTTTTTTTTTTTTTTTGCTTTTTGGGTCACACCCGGTAATGCTCAGGGGTTACTCCTGGCTCTGCACTCAGGAATTACTCCCTAAGCGGTGCTCGGGGGACCATATGGGATGCCGGGATCGAACCGGGCCAGCATGGGCCGGCCGCGTGCAAGGCAAACGCCCTACCCACTGGGCTATCGCTCCGGCCCCCAACTTGTTTTTTTTTTTTTTTTCTTCTTTTTTTTTTTTTTTTTTTTTTTTTTTTTTTTTTTTTTTTTCATCTTTGTCTTATAGTTGGCAAAGGACAGGCGGGCGTTGCAAATGCTCTTCCCGGTTTCTGCTCCCTCGGCCAGTATTCCTGCTCTTCTCTCTCTGAGGTCTTCCCTTTAGTGCTTCTCTGCACTGCTTTGTGAGCTTGGATGTCAGCATATCTTTGCCTGAGGCTCACACCTTGCCACATTGGCAAATGTGTTCTAGAGTTTTTGAAGACAGGCATCCTTTTGTGTCTTTCTCTCTGAGTTCTTTGAACAATCATGGAGGTGCTGAACCAGTTGGTTGTATTCTTCATTGATGTGTCCATGATGGCATCTTCGCATGTTGCTGCAATCGTGCCAGAGTTCTCAGTTTCTGGTCATTCTGGGAGTTCTCTTCTTAAACGTTGCAACCTTTTCTCCCCGTTGTGTGAATAAGAATTTTTCATGAAGGAGGCGAAGGTCCATTCCTGTTTGGAATTTTGGGACGACAGCAACATCAGTCAGGCAAAATAGTCGGTTGAATATAATGTGGTCAATGTCTTTGTGGAAGAGTCCACCAGGAGATTCCCATGTCCAACTTTCAATTCAGCCTTCTAAAACTCTGAGTTCCCATGAATGATCTTGGTGGACATGAATAACTCAGATAGTCTCTCACCCTGTTAATTCCATTCTAGGTCATGGGTCCCTATGTAGAGTTCTTTGGCCAATCTACTTGGTTCTATTTTGGCATTAAAATCACCAACTATGATTTTGTAGAAGGTGTGATCTTTATAGAACTCCTTTAAATCTATGTAGAGTTTCTCAATTTATTCTTCCTTTTGTGGATTTTGGTGCATATTTGACTATAAATTTTATATATCTTTCTTATTTTGAAGGAAGGGCACAACCAGCTATGATAATCTGCATTCAGGGTTCATCCCTCCTATGGCTCATGAGAGCAGATAGGTGTTGGGGACTGGATTTTGGTTTGACTTGTGCAAGACAAGGGTCCTACTCACTATACTGTCTCTCCAGTCCTTCACTACCTTATTTAAACTAACTTGTTCTTAGATTTTTTTAACAAATGTTTAAAGTGAACATTTACTCATTTATTGAATACTCAAGTCTTGTATCATAATTTACTGGTGTCTATGTCAAAGGAACAAATAATGCATTTATTGATTGCTTGATAACTTGACATCCCATTATCCATCGATTTGCTTGAGTGGGTGCCAGTAATGTTTCCATTTGACCCTATCACGTTCCAGTGTAGCCCAATCACATCTGCTTGTTCCAAGAATACAAAGAGCCTCAAACCATTTGTTCAGGGTCTTATGAAGAAGTCTGACCATCTTGTAGGTGGGCAGCCTCATGATCTTTTGATGTCCTGTGGGATCCAGTCCTTAAAGGCTCTAGTGCAGCATTCGACTCCAAAACACATTACATATCCAGCCTATCTGATTTTGGATGTTTTGGCAAATGAGACAGCATCCCTGACTCTCGATCAGGCACAATGCATTTATTATCAAAAACATATGTCTCAAAATATTTTTCTTGGATACACATGACAACCTTTTAATGTATGTTCTGTAATCCATAGTCTGGAAGGGAAGGGAAAGAGAAAGAGAGAGAAAGGGAAAGAAATAAAGAACCTGCCATGGAGGTGGGCTGGGGAAGGGGGAGGGAACCAGGGACATTGGTGGTGGGAGATGGGCACTGGTGGAGGGACGGGTGCTGGAACACTGTATGACCAAAACCCAAATATGAACTTTTTAATTGTATATATTTTTATTTGTATATCTCACGGTGGTATAATAAAATACTTAAAAATGGGCGGAGCGATAGCCCAGCGGGTAGGGCGTTTGCCTTGCACGCGGCCGGCTTGTGCCGGCCTGGGTTCGATCCCCGGCATCCCATATGGTCCCCTGAGCACCGCCAGGAGTGATTCCTGAGTGCAGAGCCAGGAGTAGCCCCTGAGCATTGCCGGGTGTGGCCCAAAAAGCAAAAAAAAATAATAATAATAATTATGGTTTACAATAAACTATCACACTTTTCTCTCTTATTTTCTGCTTGTTCATCAATTTGCTAGAGCAGGCTCCAGTAATGTCTCCATTCCTTGGAAATGTTAACTGATTTTGGCATATCAAATACACCCTGGCTAATCGCCAGGCCCCCTTAGTGGCTCTGGATTTATCCCAGGGGCACAGTCTGTTGTCAGGCTAGATGCATTCTCTTCTCCTTCCTTTACTCATGCTCAGTGGATAGAGTGATTTGTAAAAGGACAGGTATTCAGGTTCATTGAGTAATTGAAGAAGGCAGTGGGGTTCATGAAACGATCCAGAATGGGGTTTCGGGTTTAGGGTTTAGGTTGAGGTTTAGTTTTATGAGTTAATCTGATCTATTTCTTTTCTTGCATTGACCATCTGAATTTCTGGAATGTGGTTGGTTTCTACTAATTGATGTACCACTGTGGGCCACAGGAAGAGCCAGTAGCAGCTCTGCCCCGTGTGTCAGTGTCTCTGGACCACAGCCGACAGCTCCAGAACAGTTAGTGCGTGGGTCCACCAGGCCTCCTGGAAGTGGCAGAGGTGGGGAGAGGGACCCCACTTTCATCTCTATGGAAGCCCGGTGACTATAGCCCACAATAAACTGTGCAATGAAGAATTCAAAGTTAATTACAAATTATTGTTGAAGTATTTAAATAGTAGCCTTTGGAAAAAAATATAAATCTAATCTGTATTTTTTACCTGTAAAGTATCATTATATGTAATGATACTTTACAGGTAAAAAATACAGATTATTATACTATCATTACATATAATGATACTTTACACTGTTAAATTATTTAACTGACTTTTCTGCTCTCACGAGTGCTCAACATACAGATGAGACTAGGTACTTTATTCTCAGAGCACCATTATATTGTTAATGCAATGAAACAGAAAGTCACTAGAGAGTCTTTCCCTCCCGAGTAAAATATCCCTCTGTAACAGGTCCTAGGATCTATCCATTAATTTCCAAACCACTCCATAGGCTTTATCTGAGAAGTAAAATCAAAACTTTTAAATTCATTTTTATATCATATGTCAAAAATGCAAAGCATCTATATGTTAGGGTTCAAAATTATAAATAATGCATTTTCTGATATATATATATGTATATGTGTATGTATATACATATATTTATATATGAGATAAGGGTAGATTTACTCCTAAGGAAATATAAGTATATTGAAGGGTAGACTTACTAATCATCTGTGTACAAAAGTAAGTTGATTGCCACCCTTGACATCTGTAGAGGCGGTTTATTTGAGGTTTAAAGAAAACAGGCAGAATTACCAGGCAGGAAAAAGTGATAATAGCGTTTTTTCTTAAGTTTAAAAGCAAGTTTTAGAATCTATCTTGTCAAAGCTAAAAATTCTGAAGTCAGTTTAGCCTCATATAAAGAAAACAAATGAAGGCAAGAAGAGTCACTGTGCAGACTAAATAATTGAAAAGGAATGTAGAGACTGTGAAATCTATTCTTGCTCCTTGATTGCTACCTAGATGCAGAGTTTTTATAAAAGTCAGATAAGAGTGCCACAAGATAGTCATAAAGTTTAATCAACACAGAAAAATACCCAGCCAACAACAGGAACAACAATAAATATTTATGCTATGTGAGCACCTGATAAAATTGAACTAGTCCGACTAGATCTACAAACTGCTCCTTACTGAAATTGCTTGGCTAAGACTGGAGCAATAGTACACAGAGCAGAGCACTTGCCTTGCATGCAGATGACCTGGTTCAATCCTGGGCACCTACATGGTCCCAAACCACCGTAAGTGTTATTGCTACGCCCAGAACCATAAGTCCTGGTAACCACAAGATATGGCAAAGAGATAAATAAAAATAGTTAAAGGAGTACAGTGAGACTTGAAATCTGTTTCTTCTCACTATGCCAATAACTGCAGTGTGGATTGGCTCAAATCAGAGCCCAATGGACTCTTCCTAAATGACTTAGTGTTGGATGACATAGCCTAGCTAGCTTTGGATCTTTGCTGTTTAAATTACTTACAGTTTAAGCTATTTACATGTCTTTAAGCCAGAGTTCATGCTAAAGATATCTTTCTGGTGTAAGCTCTGATGGAGGCTGTGGCAGTTACAGGAGTCATTTTGACTCTGAATAACTTTTGTAATATTATCGTAATCTCTATTATGATTTTAATTATATCTAGATTGGGCACAATTTCTTTTAACACCCACTAGTCCTGGTAATTAGAATTTACCAGGAGACCATCACCCTGGCTAAATTGAGATTACCTTTATCAACTCTGCCTAAATCTAAGAGGGATCTTGCTAGTTTGCCCTCAGCATAACCCTTCATGTAAACAGAGGACAGGACACTCAAAATTAGAAGAGTGCAGAGTAGAAATAAGAAGAAACTTGTGAACACAATGTAGATTGCATGAAGTCCTTGAAATTATGTGATTCTCCCCATTAATATACATCCATTAAGATGTATTTTTTATACCAGTCCTAGCTCTCTTCAGTGTTTTGATATAGAGATAATATTGGAGGAAGGGAACTAGGCCCTCCTTACCATTTGTTTAGACCTAAAACAGAGGTGTGACACCTAAAAATCTACAACTAAAAGCTGATTCGTTGATCTTTGTTTTTGTTTTTATGCTTTTATGGGGGGCTCACACCTGGAGATGCCCAGGGGTTGCTCCTGGGTTTGCACTCAGGAGTTATATCTGGTAGTGTTCAGAGGACCATATGGGATGCCAGGGATCAAACCCGGATTGGCTACTTTGAAGGCAAATGCCATCCTTGCTGTAAGCAACCCACACTGAAGAAAGGTTTCTGACTTTTGGGTATACAAAGAGACAAACTTGCAAATATCATCCACTTTGGTTGGGGTCCTGGGCAGAGTGCATGATCAGAGATCTGACCAAGAGCTAGAGATCTGGGGAATCTCATTATCTTGGATTTCAGTATCAGACCTTGTTTTATTATTGGTAATGAGTAAAGACTTTTTGTAGCTGAGATGAACTCATGGTTTGTCTCTCTGACACATGTCCTTGAATTAAAATGGGACAACTTCCTCAATATTGTTGAGGATCCCCGCTCCCTGACAACCTAGTGTGACATTTATGAACACCTAATGTATAGGGGACATCATTTTATAATTTGTCCAAAGGGTTACATATGCTTCTGGAGTACACTGAAAAAAGGAAAAGATATTAGTTATTGATGTTTACTAGTCTATCAGCTTTTAATTTAGTGTATAAGTTATCTATTATTTATTTATTTTCCAATAAATTTATCTACTGGTAGAGGCCATGCTCAACAGTGTTCAGACTCACCACAGTAATTCTTGGCAGTGCCTAGGGGCTGCATGGTCCTGGGGATCGACTGCAGAGTGTCACACATGCGAGAAAGTAGCTCTTCCATTTAAATCATATTCCCAGACCTTTTTCCTATTTTAGAAATTATCTTCCATCTTGCTAGAAACAAAATTTCAGAGTTTCCTCTGACATTTTCCTCTGCGTTCTCTCTATCTTAAAATTCTCTCATCTTTACTTTTCAATTTTTCTAGTTTCTATATTTTATATTTATGTTGTGTCATCTGTCTATAATACCCATTCCCTATAATATTACTCCTAAGTATTTACCCTCAATAAAAGACCCTTCTTCAAAGAAGATAGAAGAATGTTCAGTAGGCTTGCCATCACTCATTGTTAGGAAAATAAAAATCTAAATAAGTCGAATATATATCCTTCTCATACCAGTGAGAATAGCATACATCAAAAATACTGGGAACTACTAGAATTGCAGTGAAAATGAAACTCCGCATCCCTTGCTGATGGGAATGCCATCTGGCTCATCCTGTATGAAAAAGAGTATTTAAATTCATCCAAAAAGAATTAAAGAAATGTTATACGACCCAGTTAGCTACATTTCTTTACAATTACTCTCCCCCACTCTCACACACACACATACACACACAGACAAACAAAGACATTTATTTCAAAAGATTTACTCATACCTATACTTACAGAAGCACTATAATAACTAGGATATGAAGCCAAATGAAATGTCTACACAGATGAATGGATATTGATGCAATGGTATATATACTCTGGAATATTATGATGCTGTAAGGAAAGAAGTCATGCAGATTTCTGCAATGTTCTATCATGTTAAGCGAAGTAAGTCAGAAGGGAAAGAACAAACACCAGCGATATCACCCATATGTGGAAATTAAAGAAACAAGGGACGTGATAGTATCAGTCACAAATACTTCACCCTGAATTGCAATCCTTCTTAACAAATAAGGTGGATAGGGATTGAAGTAGATTAGACCAGAGATGACAGACACAACATCAGTCTTGTAAGGCATGGAAACTTAAGTGAGGTCATGAGCACTAACTTAAGAAACTAGAATTGCTAAATTTTATAAAGATTACAAACTTTCATGCTATTGTAGTCATATTAGCTAAATAATAGACTTTTATGAAAGAAAGAAAAAAAATCTACAACTCTATTCTTTGTAAGAATGAAATCTAGGAGGGTGGGGTGGAGTGGGTAGGGGTTGAATCACACTCAATTGTCTCAGGGAACCATGTGTCATGCCTAGGATGGAATTTTTTGAGTTCAAAGAAAGTGTCCTAGTTTCTGTACTTTTTGAATCCACACCTTATTTTAACATCTTTATATCACTAGTAAGTATTTAAAAGCTAAAAGCTACTTTCAAAACACAATAATAATGGCAGATAGATACATATTTCGACTGCAACATAGTGAGTGTGGGGCTTGTTTTGCGTTGGGTCCAGTTCCCCACACCACAGAACCATGCCCCAATACCCACCAGGAGTTATCCCTCTGAACACAGCCAGAGCAAAGCCTGAACACAGTGGTGTAGCTCAAAAGCAAAACCAAAAAAGAAAGGAAAAATGGAATCTCATATTATACTTATAAGCACTACATTTTAAATTCTATGGAGGAAGTAAATAGACCCTAGTAAACAACTTACAAGGTTTTTGTGGTTTGCAATTGTATTGGGCCATTTCACAAGAAAATGCGTTGCTAGAAATGTGTGTGGCACATAATTTATTACCACCATTTCTATTTATGTTTGGAGTTTTATGTACATACCATCTATTTCTAAGGAAGTTAGCCTACTTATTAGATTTTTATATTTCCTTAGGAAAAGAGCAGCCGTATCATATTATTCAACTTCATTTATGTATAAAATAGATATGAAAACCTAAGGAACTACCAACAAGACATATATGAAAACCTATATACATAGTCAAATAATTAATATTTTTCTTAGTTGTTTAATAGATATCACAAACAACATTCATTTATCTGAAATTGTAATTTTTTGTTTATTTTTTTTTTTGATCACACCCAGGGGTACTGAGAGCTTACCCTGGCTCTACAGTCAGGGATCGCTGGTTGCAGGGCTCTGGAGACTATATGGGATATCAGGGATTGAACCCAAGTGGTTTGTCTGCAATATAAGACCCCTACCCACTGTACTTTGCTCCAGTCCACAAAGAAATCTGAGATTTCTATAGTTATTAATCTGATGTGTCAGTATTGACCTTGAAAATAGGTTTACTGCCTATCAGGTTTGGACACAGAGTTTATCAAGGTATTCCTCATTATTTGCAAATGTCAGCAATATTTCTGCCACCTGAATTAAAATTGTTTTCTGTTATATAGATACATAGATATATGTATATAATTAAGAATCTAGAGACATAAATACTAGTTACCATCTGAATTCTCTTAAGCTGATCCTTACAAAAGTTTTTACTCCTAAAGACTAAGAATGTTTTACTGACACAAATGCTTGTTATTTTAAAACATTTATCATTAATTAAATAAATTTAGAGTAAATTTTTTACCAAACAACCATGTAAACTATAGTATTACTTATATGTTCTTAATCTGGAAATTAATTATACTATTTTAATTTCTTTATTAAGAAAATGTTTTTGAATTCTTGAAAACATATTTCAGATCAGTATTTTTTTTACTACTCTAGTTTATATTGAGTTTAGTGGTTTCATGTATGCACATACTTGCTCACATAGACAAATTTTAAAGACATATCTTTTCACTGGCAGTGCGTTTAAGCAAATGATATATCTACATATAGGTACTTATATAGATTCAGTATGTATATTCAGAATTAATTTTTTTAAAAAATCTCATAAGAAAAACAATTTAATTTTACATTATTTCTATTGAGTTACAATGATTTGCAAAGTTATTCATAGCTGAAATTCAGGCGTACAGTCTTCCAGTATTTATCGCACTGTCAGACATTGACCCCAATGACAACTTCCCTCAACCAATGTTCCTAATTCCCTCCTACTTCCAAGTCTTACTGCATAACAAATACATTTTAAAGTTCAGTTGCACTAGCTGGGGTTTCATGCCTTCAATTTTGTTGATTCTGTGGTTCATTTATATAATAATATGTATACCAAGCCAGGCCACCCCTCCTCACTCCACGGGCGCCGCCATTTTCCACTTTTGGACTTTCCTCTCGTCAGAACTCCACCCAGCAGACCAGCCCATCACAGCCCGGATCACCGACACCCACCCTGCAGCAGCTTTTTCCTCAATCCGGCCCAGGTATGCTGGTCCAGAGACTCTCAGACATGGGGCAGAGCTGTTCCTTGCTCTCCCTGTGCACAGCCGTTCCTGAGGCAGTCGGGAGGCATGGCGGGCTCTAGCCCTGGACCACCACCTCGGCAGAGCCTCACAACAAGCCAGGCCACTCCTCCTCACTCCACGGGCGCCACCATTTTCCACTTTTGGACTTTCCTCTCGTCAGAACTCCACCCAGCAGACCAGCCCATCACAGCCCTGCTCGCGGCCACAAGCAGCCGCGTGGTTCATCAATAAATGCTTTATTTGGAGGTGTTTAAAAGAGTTTGCCTCCCCCCACGGCAAGCCTGGCAAGCTTCTCATGTTGTATATGATATGCCAAATTCCAGTAACAATTATATTAGGTCATTCCTATGACCTAATATAATGGTTTGAGGCTCTTTATGTTCCTGTAGCAAGCCGATGCCCCTGGCTCTACTGGCATGAGACAGGACATATGGAGATATTACTGGTGCCCGCTCTAGCAAATAGATGATCAACGGGAAGATCTTGATCGTGATCGTGATGTATACCACACCTACACTACCATGTCAGAGGTCCCTGCCCCCTGCCACTATTATCTCCTGTTTTGCCTCTTTTACTCCCCTCATTGTTCTACTGGCTTCTTTCTTTTTCTATTCTTCTCAGTACTATAACTTAGGTATCAGGGCATACCAATAACCTTTTATACTTTGCATTCCATTGTTCCATCATTCTATATACCACAAATGAGAAAAATTTAAACTTGTCTTTTTTATGACATGCTTTATGTAACACAACATCCTCCTGTTCCATCCAATTACTACAAATTGCATGATTTCATCCTTTCTTCCAGCTGCATGGTATTTCATCATGTATATCTACAACAAATTTGTTATCCACTCATCTGTCATTGTACACCTGGGCTTCTGTACATCTTGTCTTGTATCACTTGTCTTTCACTTGTCTTCCTGTTGTCCATCGATTTGCTGGTGCTGGAGCATCTCCATTTATCCCTGAGGCATGCTAGTGTAGCCCAAGGGCATCTTCTCTCTCCAGGAACCTGAAGAGCCTCAAATCATTTGTGCAGGTCATGGGAATGAGGTATATTATTATTAAATAGATTATATTATTATCTATTAAAAATCAAAGAAATTCCAGGAGCTGGACCAATAGTACAATGGTTAGTGCCTTTGCTTGGCATGCTGCCGACCCAGGTTCTAAATATCTTATCATTTTAAAATTATCTCACAAGTAAAATATGTAACTAGAATATTAGGCATTATTTTTTAGATAAAGCAAATGTATTTTAATATTACTCCCTATTCTTTATTAATATGTAAAATATATTCTAAATAAAATACATTTTTAAATATGTTTGAATTTTTCTAATGTAAGCTGTCAAAAAACACATTTGATGTAAATTTATCTTCATTTTAAATAAAAACAGATTGCTAACAAAGTACACATATGTTAAAATGCAAAAACACATGATGTAATAAATGATTATTGGGGCTGGAGCAATAGCCCAGCGGGTAAGGCGTTTGCCTTGCAAGCGGCCGGCCTGTGCCAGCCTGAGTTTGATCCCCAGCATTCCATATGGTCCCCAAAAGCCTCCAGGAGTAATTCCTGAGTGCAGAGCCAGGAGTAATCCCTGAGCGTTGCCCCCAAAAAAAAGCAAAAAAAATTAAAAAAAATAAATGACTGTGATTTCTATTTTCATTTAGATATTATTGTTTTTGAGCCACAGTTGGCAGAACTCAAGGCTCACCCCTGGCTCTGTACTCAGAGATCAGAGATCAGAGATAACTCCTAATCTTACTCAGGGGTTCATATTGATACTGGGGGGTAGAACTTGATGGCTATATGCAAGGCAAGTATGCAAAGTAGGTTAAGTTTAATACTTAGAGGATCTGGAGAGTTTCTTTTGGATAACACCTGGCTAAGCTCAGGAGTTACTCCTGGCTCTATATTCAGGAATTATTCAGGCAGTGCTTGGGGGTAGCTTACCAGACTCTTGCCACACTCTGGCAAGCTACCCCCAAGCACTGCTAGAGCCTGGCAAGTTAACCGTGGTGTATTCCAAATACACACTGTCCATAGTGTATTTTTCTATGCCAAAATATGCAACAAAAATGGACCCATTTCCAACTAATGGAGACTTTACTAGCACCCAATTGAGAAAATCAATGAACAACGTAAAGACAAGTGATACAAATAAAGTGCTTGGGGGACCATATGGGATGCCAGGGATTGAACCCTGGTCAGCCACGTGCAAGGCAAACACCCTACCCACTGTGCGCTCATTCTGTTCCCCCAAAATGCAATTTTATTTATTTTCTAAAAGCACAGTGTACATCTTCTAAAGCATAAGTACTCATATCTGAGCCAAAATAAATCATTACTTTTCAAACAATGTTATTTACTAATAAATACATAGTCATGCAGTCACAATTAAAAAATAATACTCAGAGGGTATCTTGCCTTACCCAATATGTATTTATTAGTGCTCCATAATTTCCAACAACAATAGCTGTTGTTTATAAACAACTATTCATTCAATTAAGGTGAAAGATAATTGTGAGCAATATGTATTTGATCAATCTTATACAAGTGAGAAATCAGTTTTGGGGGCACCAAACATTTTAGTTGTTATTTTTTTAGAAAATAATGGATCTGTCAGTCTATCACACAATATTATTTTTTTTTGCCTAATAATCTGTCAAATACAATATTTTATATAAAATGAAAAGGACCCTACTTATGTTACCTATAGAGGTTTAATTTTACTTGTAAGAAATACCATGAAAGTGTCCCAACAGACAAAATTTCCAAATTTTCATATAATTACTATTACTCTCTTTTATTTATTTATTACGGTGGTGCTTAGGGCTTAATCCTAGCTCAGTACTGGTGAGCTTAAAGAACAATATGTAATATCTACCTTTTGTGGACTATAGACACAAATCACTATGTGACAATCACTATCACTATGACTATCCTCCCATTGATCATCTATTTGCTAGAGAGGGCACCAGTAATATCTCCATATGTCCTGTCTCAAGCTAGTAGAGTCCAAGGGCATCTATTCGCCGGGAACATAAAGAGCCTCAAACCATTATATTAGGTCATGGGAATGAACGAATATAATTGTTACTGGTATTTGGCATATCAAATAAAACAGAGCAGCTTGCCAGGCTTGCCATGCAGGTGACATACCCTTGTAGTCACCTTTAAATATAGCATTTATAGATGAACTGTGAGGCTGCAAGCGGCCGCGAGACGGGCTGTGATAGGCTGTCGCTGGGTGGAGTTCTGACGAAGAGGGAAGTCCGGATGTGGAAAATGGCAGCCCGATGGAGTTGGAAGGGGGTCATCTGGCTTGTTGTGTGGCTCTGCTGGGGTGGCGGGCCAGGGGCTAGAACCACGGCATCCCTCCCAGGCGCCTCGTGAGTGGCTGTGCACAGGGAGCGCAAGTAGCAGCTCTGCCCCATGTCTGTAAGTCTCTGGTTCAGTATACCTGGGCTGCAGGGTGGAACTCCATGAGACAGGCTGTGATATGCTGTCACTGGGTGAGGTTCTGATGAGAGGGAAGTCGGATGTGGAAAATGGCGGCTCGGTGGAATGGAGGGGTCATCTGGCTTGTTGTGCTGGCTCTGTTGGGGTGGCGGGCCAGGGCTAGAACCCGCCATCCCTCCTGGGCAATATTTTTAATTTTTTGGCAATATTTTTTAGAGACAATATATTGTATAGAGACAATATTTTTATTTTATTTAGATCATCAGTTTATTTTCTCTACATACCACATAAATGTCACACCATGATTTAAAACAGTAAATCATATGTGGTATGATTTACCAAATGTAAAATCATACCATGTGGCATTATTTTCCACAGTAAAATTGTACTGTTTGTCTTTCTTGACTGACTTATTTTAAGTAAAATACCCTCTAGATCCATTCACATTATTTCATATAACAGATTTTTTCATCTTATTGTAATGGCTGAGTAGAATACCATTATATCTGAGTGTAGAGAAAATCTGAAAGAATACCAAATATCTCCTAGAAACAGGCAGATTACAAATTCAATACACAAAAATTCATGACTTTCCTATATACCAATATAGGAAGAGAGAAGAGATATTAGAAAAACAATGCCATTCAAAGTTGTACCCCAGAAAATCAGGTACCATGGAATCACTAACTAAAGAAGTGAAGGTCCTATACAAATGAAACTACAAAACCCTACTTCAAGACATAAAGAACAGAAGACAATGGAAACACATCCCTTACTCATGGATTGGGAGGATTAACATTGTCAAAATGGCAATCCTTTCAAAAGAATTTTACAAATTCAATGTATTCTCTATGTCCCATGACATTTTTTAAAGAAACTGATCAAACATTCATAAAATTCATATGGATCAACAAATTCCCAAGAATAATTAAAGCAATCCTTGGGATTAAGAAAATGGGAGGCATTACCTCCTCCAACACCTAACTATACTATAAAACAGTAGTAATTAAAGCAGCATAGCATTGGCATAAAAGACCCAGAGATTAATGAAACAGAGTCAAATTTTCTGATGCACACCTCAAATATATGGCCACATCATCTTTTATAGAGAGTCAAGAAATATGAATTGGAGCAAAGGAAAATTTTCAATAAGTGGTACTGAGAAAACTGTGAAGCTACATGCAAAAAAAAAAAAAAGAATTGAGACCTCTTTCTAACACCAGGCACAAATTTCAGCTAAGGATCCAGAGTTATAACACAGTGGGTAGGGTATTTGCCTTGCACGTGGCTTACCCAGGTTCCATCCCCAGCATCCTGGGGAATTACCTGAGCATTTCCAGCAGTAATTCCTGAGTGCAGGGTCAGGAGTAATCCCTAAGCATTGCTGGGTGGGACCCAAAAAGAATAAATAAGTCAGATAAAAATGATTAAAGATCTCATTGCCAGACAAAACTCCATCAGATATACATGGAAGAAAATGTGGGCTAAACCCTCCTTCACATTGAAGCTAAAAACATCATCAAAGACGAAACAGCACTGACCACCGAGCAAGTGGAAGAAAAGATAAGCAAATGATACTACATAAAACTAAGAATCTTCTGTACCTTAAAGAAACAGTGATCAAGATAAAAAGACAGCCCACATATTGGGGAAAATTTTTAACCCAATATCCAACTGATAAAGGATTAATATCTAAGATATAAAAGCCACTGGTAGACTCAAGAAGAAAAAAAATGAATCCAACCTAATCAAAAACTGAGAAAAGGGGGCTGGAGCGATAGCCCAGCGGGTAGGCATTTGCCTTGCACCGCGCCCGGCCCCTGCCGCCCGGGTTCAATGCCTGGCATCCCATATGATCCCCGAGCACCGCCAAGAGTAATTCCTGAGTGCAGAGCCAGGAGAAACCCCTGAGCATTGCCGGGTGTGACCCAAAAAATAATTAAAAAAAATTTTTAAAAAAACTGAGAAAAAAAGAACAGAAACTTCTTCTAAGAAAAAAATTCAAATGGCCAAATCACTACATCACTAATCATCAGAGAGATGCAGAGAAAAATACATCACTAATCATCAGAGTGATGCAAAGAAAAATAACTGTCATCTCACACAACAGAGACTGGCACACATCCAAAAGAATGAAAGCAACCAGCGCTGGCATGAATGCAGAAAGAAAGAACTTCCCTTCATTTTTAATGAGAATGCTGACTAATCCAACCTTTTTGGAGACAATACCGGCATTCCTTAAAAAGCTAGAAACTGAGCTTCCATATGACCCAGTGATACCAGTTTCAGAAATTTACCCTGAGGGTCCAAAAACCCACAGTGAAAATGCTATCTGCATTTCTATGTGTATTACCATACTATTCGCAATAGTCAGAATCTGGAAACAACCCGAGTACCCTAGAACAAAATGACTGGATGAAAAAAAAAACTATGTCATATCTAAACAGTGGAATATTGTGCAGCTGTTAGGAAAAATGAAGTAATAAAATTCACTTATAAATGGATGGACATGGAGAGTATCACGCTGAGTGAAATGAATCAGAAGAGGGACAGATGTATAATAATTTTACTCATTTGGGGGATGTAAAAAATCATAGTAAGAGACTAATACTAATAATACTAATTCTAATGATACATAGTATGATACTGTAGAAATAAGGGGCCAGGACGATGGTTCACAATTAGAAGTCTGCTTCAAAGACTTGTGGAAAAAGCAGTTGTGAGAGAACGGACAAGTGTAACAAAGGTATTTGAAAGTGATCACACTGGACGAGAACTGCATGCTGAAGAAAGGTAAAGGAACAAACATAATAACCTCTCAGTTTCTGTACTGCAAACTATAATGACCAAAAGAAGAGAGAATAGAGTGAGCAGAAGAGAGAGAGAATGAAAGAGAGAAAGAGAGAGGGGGTTAGTAGAGAATTAACAGGAAATTGGTACTGGGTAATGTACAACTGGTGGATGGGTGCTGAAACATTGCATGACTGAAACTCTGGAATGAACAGTCTTTAACTGTGTTCCCATGGTGATTTAATAAAACAAAAAAGTAGAAAACAGTAAAATAATTTTAGATAATAAATATTTAAGACCAGATATAGCATTCTTGCAGTAGAGAATCAACTACATGCAACAGCATTTTTCCTCAAAATTCTTGTTGTATATAACTGCATCCTCTTCTACTTAATTAACAGTTTCACATTCAAGGCCCTGATAATATTCAAATAATTATATTAAGGCATTTAAATGAATTTGTTATTTAAAAGATATAGAATGCTCATGTTGAGTGAAATTAACCAGAAGGAAAAAGAAGATACAGAATGACTGCATTTATTTGCATGACATATATATATATATATATATGTATGTGTGTATATATATATTATGATACCAATATAGGGCAGGTGAAACATGGATCAGGAGGTCTTGTCAAAGGTGGATATTACCACAAAAGTGTGGGAGTCAGAGGTTAGGTAAGACAGAGAAGGGAGCAATGTACTAATTATAGTCGAAAGTGCTAATACCAACCTAGAACTGTGCATTAAATACAGGCAAAAGATACATATGATAACCTCTAAGTATATGTATTGCAATCCACAATATGTTACAGAAGGAAGGAGAAAAAGAGAGAAAGAGAAAGAAAAGAGAGATAATGAACCTGCCTTAGAAGTAGGCTAGGAGAGGGGGAGGGAATCGGGGACATTGGTGGTGGGAAATGGGCACTGGTGGAGGGATGGGTGCTGGAACTCTGTATGACTAAAACCCAAATATGAACATCTTTGTAATTGTATATCTCTCAGTGGTAAAATAAAACATTAAAAAATATATAGCCTGGAAAGCAACAAGTATTATGGTAGCATATCTTAGATATGCTACCATAATAGTCACTCTCTCTGTTAATTACTGTTCTTCTGAAAGTACATGGTGTTGCTTATATAAATAATTCAATCAGAATATCTTTAATTGCTGTGATCACTTGAGAAGAAAGGAATTACCATTTTTCCCCCCAACTATCTGGAGAAAGAGTTTTATCCATATTTTTTCTCACTCAGAAAAATAAGCTATTGCTCTCAGAATTGCCCTTAATCTAGTTAAAGAAAAATTAAAATAGAGTAGTGTGATCAATCTTACACTTACAAAGCAGGTAGATATAGTTGCATATGTAAATTGAAAAATATATTTCTTGATTTACATGCAAATGTTTTTATATTGCTTTCAAGCTAGGCAAAACTGGACTTGAGGATATCAAAATAATTCATTGCAATAAATGTCTCTCCTTGGTATTTCTTTTTTTTTGAAATATTTTTATTAATGAAATAATTTTTTTTGGGGGTCACACCCGACAATGCTCAGGGGTTTCTCCTGTCTCTGCACTCAGAAATTAATCCTGGTGGTGCTCGGGGAACCAAATGGGATGTAGAGGATTGAACCCCGCCTGCTGGACTATGGCTCCGGCCCCTCTTCTCAGTATTTCTTATAATTTCTTATATTCAGAATTATTTACAAAATTTTATAGTGCTTGATTTATGTCACTAAATTAAAAAGAAAAAGCATTTAGTAATAATTGATTTATAATTGTTCCTCGTATTTATTAACAATTGATATTTTTTATGAATGTAGACTAGTAATAACAAATAAAGACTTTATTAAGTATTAATATTGGCATGTTTTACCTGTTAATATTGACATGTAAAATTTGAATAAACTTGATTTAGGTGCATAAATATACAAATATGTTATACACATATACATATAATTCTTAGAAAATTTTAATTTCAGCAGCATAACTCAAATTAAAAATCTTAAGCAAAGTATTTAACTTTTTTTTTCATAAGACCATTATTCTCACCATGAACTTTGATATTTTTTATTTGAAAGGAACTGGACAAAAATTTTCCTATTCTGCAGAGGAATAGGCTTTGGTTTATCCCTGCCAAATCCTTAACATTTCCGTGTAGCTTTGTGGATCACTAATACCACTCTGCTGAATGAAAATAAAATCCCTCCATACTCAGGAACGCCCAAAAATAAGTGCACACTATTTAGTAACTCAACAAGTAGTTTTAGTTATTAAGCTGCTGTGTGTGCTAATTATTGTTCTTAATATTAGCACTTAAAAATAAGCAAGACAGATGCACATTATATAATGAGTACTTATCAATGTTCAAGGATGACATCAAGTATTAAAATAACTGTATGAAATGTTTATATGAAAATAAAAGAAGCACTGAGTTGGCTTATTCTAGTTTTTATAGTTTAAATGAATCAGAGACCTACTGAATACATATTTGAAATAATTTGACATTTTATTAGTAAGGCTTATACTTATCTAAAGCAAAAAAGTTTTAAACGACACTGCATATAATTTTGAGTACTTTATATTTCCATAACATTAACTTGCCACTCTCTGGATATTAGCCTCATTTGTATAGTATTATGTGTATGAAGTGTCTACGATTGCTGTTCAAATCAAAGCTCATAACTCAAAACTTGCCTAAGCAAAGTTGCAAGTTAGTAGGAAGATAATTAATTTATCGTCTTTTGCCCATTGACCTATTGCCATATAGCCTCAAACAAGAGTGTGATAAGTACTTTATTGTAGATATTTGATATGGTATGCTATGTACTTTATTGTAGATATTTGATATGGATTAGTAACCAAAGCAGCAGTGCTCAAAAGTGCTTGGTCACTAATACAAGCAAATAAATTAATACAAAAAATGAGACAAAACCTGTAAGAATTCTATACATTTTAATTTTAATGTAATTTCCATAAATTCCAATGCTTTCCATAAAGATATCTTGCTCCTTGTATTGTTATATTTAATATTCTCAGTTTTAGAAACACAAATATTCACGCACATTCACACACACATACACACACAAACCACCTTGTGTTATGTATCTGCTGTAAGGTTATGAAAAACCTTTTTTTGCCCCATTGACCTATTGCCATATATACGTAGCACATTATGTGTGCTAGGGATCACCAAAAAAGCAAATATTAAAATTTCTATTAATTATTCAAAGTATGCTTACTATGAAATGACTCTTTCCTACATTTGTATATACTTTTGCATAAACATAAGAAATTATCATTTAAAATTATGTCACTGGGCTGGTGCAATGGTACAATTGGTGTGGTGTTTGCCTTTCATGAAGCTGACCTGGCTTCTTTCCCAGCATCCCATATGGTTCCCCAAACACTGCAAGAAGTAATTTCTGAGTGTAGAGCTAGGAGTAAATTCTGAGCATGACTGGGGTGATGAAATAAAGACAAAAAAAAAGTTATGCAACTTTTCTGTAAAGATTTTAAAATACAATACTAAGTCTTAGTCTGTTTCTTAACTTATGTGGAAGTAGTAATTTGACAGTAAGGTGGATTTTTGCTGCTATCATTATTTATTTATTTATTTATTTATTTATTCATTCATTTGCTCTTTGGGTCATACTCAGTGACACTCAAGGGTTACTCCTGGCTCTGCACTCAGGTACTACTCCTGGAATGCTTGGGAAACCATATGGGATGCTGGACACCAAACCCTAGAGGTCACTTGCAAGGCAAACGACCTACCCTCTGTACTATCTCTCTGGCCCCGATTTTTGCTATTATTAAATTTTATTTTTTTCTGTGGGATAAAATCCAAAGTCTTGCCTTACAATGTGAGGTATATGTTCTATTGCTGAGCATATTTTATTTTATTTTTATCTGAACAGGATGACATGACTGTGAGCTCATCTGCATTAAATACCCAGGAGCTATTCAAAATATCTAAAAGATCAGAAGACAAGGTATGTATGAATCTCCGAGGGAAGAGAAGCCAAGAAAATGAGATCTGTGTGTGAAGGGCATTATAAAACAGCACAGGCAGGAAGATTAACCAGATAAATCATGATACAGGAAGCAAGACATAAGAAATCAAGACATAACTAAGACAAAAAATGAAGTGTATACAGTGAGATTCATGGAAATCTCTAAAGTGATAACTATCAGTTTTGAAGTGATAGTCTCCAACTAAAATAAAATCAGTTCACATAAATAACAGTCACCACTTTGTGAATATGTTTAAATTTGTGTAGTTATATCTGAAAGTAATGCGCTGAAGTAGAAATCGCTGTTCAACTAAAAAAGTAAATAATAATGCTTATGTTAAATTTTGATCATCTACAAGAACTTCAGGATAAAAGCAATGAGTTATTTTTTAAAAAAGAATTAAATAAGCTATATTCCTTAGCCAGTATGCCACCCGCATGGCAGAGCCTGGCAAGCTACCCATGTTGTATTTGTATGCCAAAAAATCAGTAACAATAATAGACCTCATTCCCATGACCTGATGTAATGGTTTGAGGGTCTTTATGTTCCTGGAGCAAGCAGATGCCCTTGGGCTCTACTAGCATGAGACAGGACATATGGAGATGTTACTGGTGCCCGCTCAAGCAAATCGATAATGAACGGAAGACAGTGATACAGTGATATTCCTTAGCTACTTTAACCTCAAGCAATAAATAATTATGCACCTTTTGTTTGAGGGTCACACCCTGCAGTGCTCAGAGTTTACCCTTGGTTCTGCACTCAGGGATCACAATACTGGCTTTTCTTGATGGGGCTAAACATAAAGATTCTCAAAATCTAAGTGTTACTAAAAATGAAAATAGCAAGTTAAAAAGATAAAAATATTGTAAATATGACTCATATTGGAGTAAAAATATCACATTTTTATTAGCAAATATTTCATTAAAAAAGAAAAATGAGCAAAATTCATCATCAGTGTAGACATTCTAAAATTATTATTGAAATATGGATTACTTAAATGATAATACTCTTACCATCTTGTATATGAATATTTTGGGGAATAAAGTACCTTATTTCATACTCATCTATCATCTATTAGAGTCTAGATCTCTATGATAAAAAAAACCAAAGTACCAATATATCACATTGTTTTTTATTACAGATGTATGTTTAGAAACAAAAGCTTTCATTTTATAGACCAATGACCTAATTTGGTCATTTTATAGACCAATGATCTAATTTATGTAATTATATCATTAGACCAATGATCTAATTGTTAGAAAGTTTTGGGGGAGATAAAATATTGTTTTATTTCTCTTCTTATTATGGAATTAAATTACTTTTGTAATAACTACCACTTGAAAAACAATCTTACAGATAGAGCTTGCTTTATTAATACTATAACTTGTAACTTCCCCATTTTCTCACTTCTGAGATTGCCAATGGCTCATAGTTTCATGTTATGAGAAAAAATAGCAACAATATTTTATTAAAATTTTAAGACAAATGATATAAAGGATCAATACTAAAGTTTAGAAAATTTTCATTGAGGCCAACTCATCATCTGAAATGGACAGAGAAATAAGGTATCACTCTGAGGGTCAGAGAGATAGTACAGCAGGTTGGGTACTTATCTTACACTCAGCAAACTCCGGTTCAATTCCCTGCAACCCATACAGTCCCCAGATGTGTACCAGAAATAATCGCTGAGGGGCCGGAGCGATAGCCCAGCGGGTAGGGCGTTTGCCTTGCACGCGCCGCCCATGCTGGCCTGGGTTCTATCCCCGGCATCCCATATGGTCCCCGAGCACCGCCAGGAGTCATTCCTGAGTGCAGAGCCAGGAGAAGCCCCTGAGCATAGCCGGGTGTGACCCAAAAACCAAAAAAAAAAAGAGAAAGAAATAATCGCTGAACTCAGAGCCAGGATTAAGCCCTGAGCATTACTGAGTGTGGCGCCGGTTTTTCCTAAAAAGGTTATTGTTCCAAGAAATAAACAATTTAGTCATTACATTGAAATTGTCTAAAACAGATTACAATATCTACTGGACAATGAGTGACACAATTGCATATATTTTCATGAAATAGCACAAATATACAGCTTACAAGATATCCTGTACATTTTTTTTAATTTTTTGGGTGGCACCTGGCAATGCTCAAGAGTTACACCTGGCTCTTGTCTCAGTAATTACTCCTGTCAGTGCTTGGGGGACCATATGGGATGTCAAGGATCAACCCAGGTTGGCTACATGCAACAAAAATGCCTTAACCCCTGTACCACCTCTCCAGCCCCTATTCTGTACGTTATTTTTCTTAGCAGATGTAAGACTTGTAGAAGGAGTAAATTAGAAAAGGAGGCTGAGTTTATAGTTGAGATGGTATATAGTACTAGATGGGTAGGTAATATATAGTTAATCATAACTGCAGAAGCAGCAAAGTAATAAGACAAAAGAATACTTCACAACAGAATCAGATACAAAATAGCTTTAGTATGGGGTTGAATTAAATATATCTTTTTTCTGTAAAACATTTAAATTGAACTTGCTACCAAAAGACTGGGCCCTGGGATGAACCCAGAGACACGGCAGAGCCTGGCAAGCTACCTGTGGTGTACTCAATATGCCAAAAACAGTAATAGTAATGTACCACTCAGACATGGGGCAGAGCTACTACTTGCTCTCCCTGTGCCCAGCCACTCATGAAGCGCCAGAAAGGCATGGCGGGTTCTAGCCCTGGCCTGCCACCCCAGCAGAGCCTCACAACAAGCCAGACGATGCCCGCAACTCCATGGGGGCCACCATTTTCCACGTCCAGACTTCCCTGTCGTCACAACTCCACCCAGCAGACCAGACTATCACAGCCTGGATCATCGACACCCACCCTGCAGCAGTTTTTTTTTTTTAATCCGGCCCAGGTATGCTGAACCAGAGACTCTCAGACATAGGGGCAGAGCTGCTACTTGCTCTCTCCATGCCCAGCTGCTCATAAGGTGCCCAGAGGTCATGGCAGGTACTAGCCCTGGCCTGCCACCCCTGCAGAGCCTCACAACAAGCCAGGCGACCCCCGACTACATAGGGGCTGCCATTTTCCATGTCTGGACTTCCCTCTTAGCACAACTCCACCCAGCAGACCAGACTATCACACCCCTGCTTGCATGGCCGCTAGCAGCCATGCGGTTCAATAAATACTTTATTTAGAGGTGACTACAAGAGTATGCCACCTGCACGTCATGCCTGGCAAGCTGCTCGTGTCCTATTTGATATGCCAAATACCAGTGACATTTATTTTAGGTCATTCCCATGGCCTAATATAATGGTTTGATGCTCTTTATGTTCCTGGAGCAAGCGGATGCTTTTGAGTTCTACTAGCATGAGACAGGACATATGGAGATATTACTGGGGCCCGCTGTAGCAAATAAATGATGAACGGGAAGATAGTGATAGTGAATGTACCTCACTCCCAAGGAATGGAGACGTTACTGGAGCCTGCTCAACTAAATCGATAAACAACGAAAGATAAGTGACAAGTGATTAATACATCACTCTCTTCCTTCTCCTTAGGTCTGGGATCTGTGCTTTCTAAGGTTGGCCACCTTTTTGGGGGCCACACCCGATGATGCTCAGATGTTACTCCTGGCTCTGCACTCAATAATTACTCCTGATGGTGATTGGGGGACCATATGGGACCTGGGGATTGAACCAGGGTCAGCCGCATACAAGGCAAATGTCCTACCCGCTGTGCTATTGCTCCAGCCCCCATAATAAATAATGGTTAATATAAAGAGAATTAAAAAAGAATAGTTTCTAATTTTTCCATCTTACTTCCTGCATTTATAACAGACTTTGTATCATACTCACAATGTTTAGTATAGGGGCATTCTATTCATTATATGCTTTTCCATTTTAAATAATTCAAATCAGAAGAACATTACTTTAAAGAACAGATTTGCAGGGCCGGAGCGATAGCCCAGTGGGTAGGGCATTTGCCTTGCACGCGGCTGACCCTGGTTTGATCCCCGGGTCACATATGGTCCCCCAATCACCATCAGGAGTAATTCCCGAGTACAGAGTCAGGAGTAACCCCTGAGCATCACCAGGTGTGACCCAAAAAAGCAAAAAAAAACCTGTTTTTTATCATTATAGATGATAAGATGATAATCATAGATATCCTTAGTTATCTATTTTAATGAGATTTAAAAGTATAATCTTAGATGTTTAACTGACATAACCGTACTACTATATATTCAAATTTGTTAATATAACTGTATTCCAATATTTAAATTTATGACCAGTTTTACGATGAAGCACATATTTTAATTTTAAAGTGCTATTTTATTGATAGATCAGATGATCATTATCTCATCTCATAGCTTTATATAAAATGACTTGAATGTGTGATAAAAATCATAATTTTATTGTTCTTATCACCACTTTCTTACTCCTTTCAATTGTTTCATTCATAGTAAATCAAAAATATAGCTAGTCTGCTTCCCTTTGAATCAATATGCTCTTGACTTTTCCTATTTGAATTCTTACTCAAATGTTTGTGTTCCTAAGAGATGGAATATGATAAACTATGAAAACTAATCATTTTAGTGACTTAGTGGATTATCAAGTAGAATAATTTTTTTACACCAAATTATTTTCCCATCCTAAATCTTACTCTTTTCAAATTGTGGACAACAATTTAAATATTTTTAAATTATTGCAATCTAAAAATTTAGAATGATATGAATATCATAATTTTATGCTAAAAGTCTACTTTTTAATAGTTTTACTGGAAATTTAAACACAGTAAATAATTTATACTTATGATTATAAGAAGCAATTATTTATAAAGCAGATATGTGAAAGTGACAATCAAACTATTAGTTTATTTCAAACATTAACACTACCACAGTGGAAATTACCACAGTGGAAATTATAGATATATATCAACCGAGGCTTGCAAAGATATCAGAGGGTTATCTATTTTGTAAATTAATTAAATTTAATCTATTCTAGAATTTTAATAGATCTATATTAATCAATAATCCACATGCTAACTCTTGTACAACATTAATTAAATCAATATCTATTTTATTAATATATCATTGTCATCTACCTTTTACCCAATAATACATATCTAGCTACCCCAATGACAAATAAGTAGATAAATCGATCAATGATAGTGTCAGCATCTATAATACATGGTAATAATATTAATACACCAACATGTATGTTAAGACTTTTATTCACAGAAAATTATATAATTTCTTTGACTATTCATATACTTTTACGAAGTCTTGCCCCAGGCAAGAGTTAATCACTTCTATAACTTGTCTTCCCGTTGTTCATCAATTTGCTTGAGCAGGCACCAGTAACATCTCCATAAGTCCTGTCACATACTAGTGTAGCCCAAGGGCATCTGCTCACTCCAGGAACATGAAGAGCCTCAAACCACTAGTTCAGGTTGTGGGAATGAGGTCTATAATTGCTACTGGTATTTGGCATAACAAATAGGACACAGGTAGCTTGCCAGGCTCTGGCGTGTGGGTGATATACTCTCAGTAGTAGGTACTCAGCTCATGCATTTACTGATGAACCACTTCACAGCTGCATGCAAAGGGGAGAGATCTCTTTTCTCTTGGGTGGAGCTCTGATGAACTGTGGAGTTCAGATGCTGAAAATGGTGACGCTCATGATGCAGGGGTTCCTCTGGGTTCTTGTGAGGCTCTATTGGGATGGCAGGCCATGGAGGCCTTTCAAAATGGAATACCAGCAGGTCAAACACTGGCATCCCTCCTGGTACCATGGCAGGGATGTGCCTAGCTCGTGCGGCTGGGGGCCTTCCAAACCACCCTCCCCTCTGCAGTGCTCAGCACCCAATCACAGCCACGTGCTGAGCCTTCGTTCCTTCTGGAACTGAGTTTGGAAACAGAAATCCTTTACTCATATTTTCAAATGCCCTGATTCAGACCCTGGCATCTTAAGTGCCAGACACAACTTTTCCTTGTCTCTGAGCAGATGGGACACAGGTTAGTAGGCACTGGCAACTGCCCAATCAGCCTTCACTTCCCTCCCACTCCTGCCCTGTCCGAGGCTCCCCACCCCTGTGCAGTCCTGGTTGTTGAGGCAGTCTTGCCTAGGTACCAGCCACTGTGCTAGGGTATCCTGGTGTGCCTTCAGATGCAGTCCACAGCCCACCATTGCTCCCACCCGCCCTGCCTCACAGCTCTGCTGGCTATCTTCTCTCTCTGACCTCTGTGAACAGGCAGGTGACTGTCTGCATCTGTGAAGCTATCTACACATGCATTGGCTTTTAGGAAAATGACACACAGGGTACCCCTGCACCATTAGGGCAGCCATTTTCAACGCTCATCAGACTCCACAGCTCATCAGAGCTCCAAGCTCAAACCTGCTTGTCAGAGTTCCACTTGGATCATCTTGGTTAAAACATTCTATAAGAGTGCTAGAATTGCATCTTTTCTTCTCTACAAGAGGTTGAAAATTAATATTCAAATTATCTTTATCAGGTTTACTGAAAAGTAGGCATAACAGTAAAATTATTGACATTAGGTAACTGTTACACTTAAATAAAATTTGAGTTGATTTATCTTTTTGTGAGCAGATTTTTATTTTTTAAGTTTTTATTTTTAAAATTTTATTAAACACTGTGATTTACAAAGTATAAAGTTGTTCACAATACAATTGTTAAGAGAGATTCATCATCCAACAACAATCCCACCACCAGTGTGATCCTACATCTACCAAAGATCATCATTTCCCACCCAACCTTATCCCCATATCTGCTCCCTTAGCAAGCACTAATTATATTGACCATTAGCCCATATATGGGAATGATATCGATAAAGTCATGATTTTTTTTCCTGGTTGTTATGTGTGAATCTGCCCAATTTCTGATCTTGCATTCACTTTCTGAGTTTCTAGAGTGTAGTAGGTTTCTACTAATCAACTCCAAACCCATATCACTGCACCTATGGACAACACTTATTTCAATTTTTTTCTCCACCTATATTTTAGCCTATCCTAAGCATACACTGAATACTCTGTTCTATGATGCTTGTTGGAGCTAATTCTTTAAATGTGGTTGTTGAATATACTCTTAGACAAAAGTCAATGGAGATTATTAATTCTCCATTGTACCATTTGAGCCCACTGTATAAGAAATTTTCGATATGGTCCACAAACCAGACATTGTGATCACACCCTTGTGATTGTATGTCCCATACTTAATTCTATAAAATGTGGTGTGCTACCTGATACATCAGTATACCTGACTTTTGTGGCCGAGTGCCATGGAGAGAGCCGACAGCAGCTCTGCTGCATGTGTGTCTCTGGATCATAACCACAGGGCCCACAGGGCCTTCCAGAGGAGACCAGGATGGGGCAAGGAGCCCCAGCTCCATCTTCACACAAGCCTGGTGAGTACAGTTGTTTCTATTCACATACCTAGGCTTGAAATCGACTTCTCTCTTGGGTGGAGCTCTTAAGAGCTGTGAGAGTCCTGACCTTGAAAATGGATGTGAAAAAAGAGGTTTTCCTGGCTTTTGAGACTGTATTTGGGTGTCAGGCAGGGACCAGAACCTGCCCCGCCTTTCATGATGTCCCATCAGCCTAGCATGGGAAGAGCTGACAGCAGCTCTTCACATGTGTCTCTGGATAATTTATTATATAAATTATAACAAGTACTTAGAATGATGAGCCTATCACCATGATAATGACAAAAGTCATGCATCTGAATCACTTAGTCAAGTGGTAGGTGTGTTCATTTAGTAACTCATGTCTGTTGAAGAAGTTACTTATATGAAATGTTATATATACTTTAAAGGAAAAAACAATAGTTTTAAGACCTATATTCATAACTGACTTTCTGTTACTTACATAATTTTTTCTATAGGTCTGAACAAGTCATAGTAAATTTAGTAAGGAGAAGTATAGCACATGATGCAAGGTTCTGGAAATATGTATCTGTTTATGCATAACAAGTTAGACTTGATGCAATAACAATGTCTAAGCTTGTCTGATCCCTTAATTTTAACATTTCAATACATTGAGAATAATGGACAAGTAGGCATCTTCTGCATGATTAAAGTACCATTTGGGAATAGTTGTTATTCAAACTGTCATATTATATTAAAATCCAATATAGAATTTTTTAAGATTTCTTTTTCCACGAATCTCAGAAACCTTTTAGAGTTCTTGTTTTCTCTTCAAAATAATTATCTTAGACCTTATCACATAATTCTTTATTGCTGTTTTATAGCCATTTTAAAACAGTGCAGCACACTCTATTTTATCACTTTAGCAATAATACATTTACTTATAAGAATATTTCAAAGTGAAATATTCACAAATTATGGTTAATATCAATTTTTATTTGTCAATTCATAAGACCCATCAAAGAATATTTAAATTGATACATGATGAAAACAAAAAATATTACAAGATCTAAAAAGACAAGACATCAAAACGTATCTAACTGTTTCTAACAGAGTTGGGCAATTAGTATGATAATATTAGCAAGTACATTAGATAAGTATGGCCCATTTATGATAAAATTGCTATATGTAAATGATTCTCACTAATAAAAACTTCAATATAATATAAATTATTTCAAATAGGCTATTATTCCTGAAACTCAATATTTGTATTTCAAATCCATAAAACAAAACATTAAAATTTTCATATAGAAGCTTTTTAGTTTTATATAGTCCCATTTCTTTATCTCAGCTTTAGTTTGCTTGGTTAAAGGTATTGAACCATTGACAATACTTTTGATACAATGTCATGAAGCCACCTATGTTTTTCTCACTCTATCTGATTAATTCAGTTATAGTATTTATGCCATTAAGTCATATTGATTTGACTTCTATGCATACTTTTAGAAAAAGGTCTGATTTTTTTACTCCAGCATGTGACTGTAATGAAAAAGTCATTCAACTGAATCAGTTAAGTCAAGTGATTGACAGTCAGCTTTTTCAACACCAATTTTTTTATGCCTAACATTTTACCCACCATTTCTCTAGCAACATCAGTGCAAATATCTGACTGTAGAAAAGACAAACAACACATTAATATTATTATGGAATTTGTTTTTTTTATTTTTTTATTTTTATTATACCACCGCGATACATCAATTACAAAGGTGTTCACAATTGGTTCTTGGTAATACAGTATTCCAGTACCCATCCCTCCACCAGTGCCCCATTTCCACCACCAATGTACCCCACCCCCCCCACCCACCCCCCAGGCTGCCTCAACAGCAGGTAACCCTGTTTTCTCTCTTTCTCTCTCTCTGTCTCTCTATCTGTCTCTGCATCTCTCTCCCTCTTCTTTTACACATTGTGGCTAGCCCTGCAGATATTTAGAGTTTATCACTTAAGTCTCTTTGTGTATATTCAATGGTGAGTTTTAATCTGCCATTACCATTTCCCACATTTAGTAAAACACTGGTATCTATTTATATCGTATTAATGAATGCAGTCATTCTATATCTGTTCTTTCCCTTGTGACGAATTTTACTCAGCATGATAGTCTCCATGTTCATCCGTTTGCAGGTAAATTTCTTAATTTCATCTTTTCTGACAGCTAAATAGTATTCCATAGTATAGAAGAACCACAATTTCTTTAGCCAGTCCTCTGTTCTTGGGCATTTAGGTTGTTTCCAGATTCTAGCTATAGTGAATAGTGCAGAGATGAATAAAGAAGTACAGATAGTGTTTCTGCTATGTGTTTTTCGGTCTCTCGGGTATATTCCCAGGAGTGCTATTGCTGGATCAAATGGGAGCTCAATGTCTAGTTTTTGGAGGAATGCCCATATTTCAACACCAATTTTTTAAGAGGTTTTCCTTGCTCCTCACAGACTGAGAAGGATTATTTATCCACCACTCATCTGAAAAAGGGTTAATATCTAAGAGACATAAAGCATTAAGTCTACGGCCATACCACCCTGAACACGCCCGATCTCATCTGATCTCGGAAGCTAAGCAGGGTCGGGCCTGGTTAGTACTTGGATGGGAGACATAAAGCATTTAAACAACTTTACAAACCAAAACAATCCTATCAAAAATCAGGGGATATGAATAGCTGTATGAAAAAAAATTTCTGCATCACTTATTAATCAGAGAATTTCAAGTAAAAAAACACAGTGAGGTATCATTCCCCCCAATGAGACTGCCAAACATCATAAAGAACCAAAAAAGTCTAGTGTTGGCATATATGTATGGTGAAAAGGAAACCTCATTCACTGCTGCTAGGAATAATGACTGGTTCAGCCTTCTTAGGAAATAATATGGGAACATATTTTGAAAAATTAGAAAGTGGTCATTTTTCACAGGACCCAGAAATTCCACATCTACTCCAAGGACTCCAAAACTCTAATCAGAAAATATATTTGCACTACTTTATTCATTGCATTTAGCCAAAATCTAGAAATAACTCATGTTTATATGACTAGATAGAGAAGCTAGAGTGTATGTACACAAATGTATAGTACTTGGTTATAAGGAAAAATAAACTCAGGAAATTTGTTGCTGTGGGGATAAATCTAGAATATACTATGCTGAGAAGTTAGCATGAAAGAGACAGATACAGATATAAAGAAAAGTAGTAGAAAGTAACACTATCAAAAGCAACATAATTGAGGAAGCTTACCATAGGGGAGTCACTTCTCACTTGTCTTTCCGTTGTTCATCGATTTGCTTGAGGGGGCACATGAATTGAATGTCTCAATTCATTGGAAATGAGATCCATTACTGTTACTGTATTTGGCATATTGAATGCACCACGGTAGCTTTCCAGGCTCTGTCGTGGCAATGGGTTCATGGTGGGGGGAACAATCTTTTTTTATGTCAGACCATCAACCATTAGCACCCACAGGACAGAGCTCTGGGTGTAGACAATCCTGTCTTCTGTCTGCCACCTGCCTATGCAGCCAGGCACTGCAGCCACACCTGCAACACCTCGAGGCCAGTATGGGTTATAAAAAGGTTATCTTTTCTTTTGTCACAGAAGATTATAAAACCATAGGGCAAAATGGGTTATAAAAAGTGTAATGGTAGATTGAAGCAGACATGGGTAGAAGGTGTGGTACTGGAATATTTTATGAATGTAACCCTTAAATTAACTATCACTATCACTATCACTATCCTCCCATTGATCATCTATTTGCTAGAGCAGGCACCAGTAATATCTCCATATGTCCTGTCTCATGCTAGTAGAGCCCAAGGGCATCTATCACTCCAGGAACATAAAGAGCCTCAAACCATTATATTAAGTCATGTGAATGAACTAATATAATTGTTACTGGTATTTGGCATATCAAATAAAACAGGGCAGCTTGCCAGACTTGCCATGCAGATGGCATACCATTGTAGTCACCTCAAATATAGCATTTATAGATGAACCGCGTGGCCTCTTGGGCGGCCGCGCAAGACGGTCTGTGATAGCTGTTGCTGGGTGGAGTTCTGACGAAAGGGAAGTCCGGATGTGCAAAATGACGGCCCAATGGAGTGGGGGGATCATCTTGCTTGTTGTGCAGATCTGCTGGGGTGGTAGACCAGGGCCAGAAACCGCCATCCCTCCCGGGCTCTTTATGAGCGGCTGGGCACAGGGAGAGCAAGTAGCAGCTCTGCCCCATGTCTGTAAGTCTCTGGTTCAGCATACCTGGGCCAGATTGAAAAAAAAAAGTTATCAGAACTTAACAGTTTTGTAAATTGCAGTGCCTAAAAAATTTAAAATATTAAAACTAAAATTAAAATTGTTTGATAATTAAAATAAAGTTTTAAATATTCATATTTTTACTATGACAAATCAAAAGAATACTTAAATTTGAGAGCAATATGTGAAGAGGAGATGGGTGTCCAGGGAGAGGAAAATGAGGAGCTATAGAGTAGGAGGAAGTAGTTTTTATGACATTTTACCTCATTCCTAACCAGCACGACAATACTTTATCCACGCTTTCTGTTGAAGAGTGAACCCAAGGAGCTCAGGACTAGTAAAATCTACATGAACTCTCACTGTGTAGACACTTAGGTCCAGTTGGCCCCATTAAGAGAACTGCCAAGCTTCATTTAAAACTCCCTCAATGAGGACCACCAGGGAGTTAATCCCTCGCCATGCAGTTTTGAGGTGCAATGTTTCTCAGGATGAGGGAAAGCTTGCCTCATTGTGGGAAAACCGGAAGATACACTCTTGACTTTCATTCTGGATCCAATGCCTTGTCTTTTGTCACAGAAAAGATTTCAAGAAGATAATGAAGCAGAAGCGTTTATTAGAATATAGCATGTTACAATGGAGAATGTGACTTCTACAAAAACAGTAAAGAGCCATAAAAAGAGTACACAACCATGGAGAGGTGTAGGCATTTCCCAAATACAGTTCCCTGAGTTTCTTTGAATATATGATTATACAGCAGACCTTTCCCACGCTGCCTCAGCTTGGACTATCTGTGCAAAGAATCATTGCTAGGTCTTGTCAAATAAGAAGACTTTTGGCTCTGCAAAGACTCTTCATTCGCTCATTTTTATTATGGCATTTCAGTCTGGGATTGATCTCTAGACAAGCTCTACACTTCATCTAGGAAGGCTGAGCTGTTGGCAGTATGACTTCTTTTTTAGGTTATATTTTGTCTCTCCAGACAGTTCTTGGTTCTATAGTTTCCTAAAATTTACCAAAAAGGAACCCCTATTTGACTGCCATCAGCAATGTGATTGATTCAAATCACCTAACTGTAGTTATTAAGATTCTGAATTCTACTGTTTCTATACTTTTTTTAAATTTTTTATTATACCACCATGAGACATACAATTACAAAGATGTTCATAATTGGTTCTTGGTAATACAGTATTCCAGCACCCATCCCTCCACCAGTGCGCCATTTCCACCAATGTGCCCCACCCCTCCCATCCAACCCCAAGCTGCCTCAACAGCAGGTAGCCCCGCTTCCTCTTTCTCTCACTGTCTCTCTCTTTCTGTCTCTGCATCTCACTCGCTCTTTCTTTTACACATTGTGGCTAGCACTGCAGATAATAGAGTTTATCACTCAAGTCACTTTGTGTATAATCATAGTGAGTTTTAATCTGCCATTACCATTTCCCACATTTAGTAAAACACTGGTATCTATTTATATCCTATTAATGGATGCAGTCATTCTATATCTGTCCCTTTCCTTCTGACTAATTTCACTCAGCATGATAGTCTCCATGTCCATCCATTTGCAGGTAAATTTCTTAATTCCATCTTTTCTGACAGCTGCATAGTATTCCATAGTGTAGATGAACCACAGTTTCTTTAGCCAGTCCTCTGTTCTCGGGCATTTAGGTTGTTTCCAGATTCTAGCTATAGTGAATAGCACAGAGATGAATAAAGAAGTACAGATAGTGTTTCTGCTATGTGTTTTTCGGTCTCTCGGGTATATTCCCAGGAGAGCTATTGCTGGATCAAATGGGAGCTCAATGTCTAGTTTTCGGAGGAATGCCCAAATTGTTTTCCAAAAGGGCTGGATCAGTCGGCACTCCCACCAACAGTGGATGAGAGTCCTTTTTTCCCCACATCCAGGCCAGCACCGGCTGTTCTTGCTGTTTTGGATGTGTGCCAGTCTCTGTGGTGTGAGAATGTTGTTTTGATTTGCATCTCCCTGATGGTTAAAGATGAAGAGCACTTTTTCATATGCCTTTTGGCCATTCGAATTTCTCCTTTTTGGAAGCTTCTGTTCATTTCTTCCCCTTTTTTTTTGATGGGGTTGGCTGTTTTTTTCTTGTGAAGGGCTACCAGTGCCTGATATATCCTGGATATTAACCCGTTGTCAGATGGGTATTGGGTGAATATCCTTTCCCACTCTGTGGATTGTCTTTGTATCTTGGTCACCATTTCTTTTGAGGTGCAAAAGCTTTTCAATTTTGTATAATCCCATTTGTTTATCCTTGCTTCTATTTGCTTGGTCAGTGGTGTGTCGTCTTTCACGATCATGATCTTCCCGTTGATCATCTATTTGCTAGAGCGGGCACCAGTAATATCTCCATATGTCCTGTCTTATGCCAGTAGAGCCAGGGGCATTGGCTTGCTACAGGAACATAAAGAGCCTCAAACCATTATATTAGATCATGGGAATGACCTAATATAATTGTTACTGGAATTTGGCATATCATATACAACACGAGAAGCTTGCCAGGCTTGCCGAGCGGGAGGCAAATTCTTTTAAACACCTACAAATAAAGCATTTATTGCTGAACCGCACGGCCGCAGCGGCCGCAAGCCAGGCTGTAATGGGCTGGTCTGCTGGGTGGAGTTCTGACGAGAGGAAAGTCCAAAAGTGGAAAATGGCGGCGCCCGTGGAGTGAGGAGGGGTGGCCTGGCTTGTTGTGAGGCTCTGCCGAGGTGGTGGGCCAGGGCTAGAACCCGCCATGCCTCCCGACTGCCTCATGAATAGCTGTGCACAGGGAGAGCAAGGAACAGCTCTGCCCCATGTGTGAGAGTCTCTGGACCAGCATACCTGGGCCGGATTGAGGAAAATGCTGCTGCAGGGTGGGTGTCGATGATCCGGGCTGTGATGTGTCGCCTTTAAAGATACTTTTAGTTTTGATGTAGTAGACCGTTTCTCCTATGTTTACTTTGATGTACCTTATAGATTCATGTCTGATGTTGAGTTCTATAATCCATTTTGATCCAACTTTTGTGCATGGCGTTAAAAGGAGGTCTAAGTTCATTTTTTTACACCTAGCTGCCCAGTTTTCCCAGTACCATTTGTTGAAGAGGCTTTCTTTGCTCCATTTAATATTTTTTGCTCCTTTATCAAAGATTAAGTGGTTGTATATTTGAGAGTGTGTTTCAGTATATTCAGTTCTATTCCATAGGTCTACAGGTCTGTCTCTATAGCAATACCACTCTGTCTTAATGACAGCTGCTCTGTAGTAGAGCTTGAGGTTGGGGAAAGTGATACCTCCCATCTTTTTTTTCCCAAGGATTGCTTTAGCTATTCGTGGGGGTTTATTATTCCATACAAATTTCAGGAGTGTTTGTTCAATTTCTTTGAATAACATCATGGGTATCATTATAGGGACTGCATTGAATCTATATAAAGCTCTAGGGAGTATTACCATTTTGATAATGTTAATCCTTCCAATCCATGAGCAGGGAATGTGTCTCCATTTCCTCAGGTCTTCTTTTATTTCCTGAAGTAACGTTTTGTAGTTTTCTTTGTAGAGATCCTTTTCATTCTTTGTCAAACTGATTCCTAGGTATTTGATTTTCAGCGGCGCAATTGTGAATGGGATAGTTTATTTAATGTCCCTTTCTTCTCTTGCATTGTTTGCATATAGGAAGACCATTAACCTTTGGGTATTAATTTTGTACCCTGCCACTCTACTATAGAAATGTATTATTTCTAGGAGCCTCTTGGTAGAGAGTTTCGGGTTTTCCAGGCATAATATCATGTCATCTGCAAATAGTGACAACTTGGCTTCTTCCTTTCCTATCTGGATGCCCTTAATGTCTTTTTTCTTCCTTGATTGCTATGGCAAGTACTTCCAGTACTATATTGAATAGAAGTGGTGAGAGTGGGCAGCCTTGTCTTGTCCCTGATCTTAAGGGGAAGGCTTTCAGTTTTTCCCCCATTGAGAATGATGCTCGCTGTGGGCTTGTAGTAGATGGCCTGGATTATCTTGAGGAAGGTTCCTTCAATCCCCATTTTACGGAGAGCTTTCATCATAAACGGGTATTGAATCTTGACAAATGCCTTCTCTGCATCTATTAATATGATCATATGGTTTTTCTTTTTCTTTTTGTTGATTTCTTTTTCTTTTTCTTTTTGTTGATTTTTTTTTTTGTATTATGTTGATTGTCTTGCGGATGTTGAACCATCCTTGCATTCCCGGGATGAATCCCACTTGGTCGTGGTTTATAATCTTTTGATGACTCTTTGGATTCTATTTGCTAGTATTTTGTTGAAGATCTTAGCATCTGTATTCATCAGGGAGATTGGTCTGTAGTTTTCCTTTTTGTGACATCTTAGTCTGCTTTGGGTATCAGGGTGATATGTGCCTCGTAAAAGCTATTTGGGAGTATTTCTGTTTCTTCAATTTGCCGGAAGAGCTTAAAAAGAATTGAGAGTAGGTCCTCTTTAAAGGTTTTGTAGAATTCACTGGTGAATCCATCTGGGCCTGGGCTTTTGTGTTTGGGGAGACTTTTGATTACCGATTCCATCTCTTTGATGGAGATAGGTTTGTGGAGGTATTCCAAATCTTCTTGTTGCGGACTTGGGAAGCTATAGGAATTCAGGAATTTGTCCATTTCTTCTAGGTTCTCTTGTTTCATGGTGTACAGGCTCTCATAGCAATCTCTGATGATCTTTTGAATTTCTGTGGTTTCTGTCTTGATATCCCCATTTTCATTTCTGATTCTATTTATTTGGATTCTCTCTTTTCCTTTTCTTACAAGTCTTGCAAGTGGTTTGTCAATCTTTGTGGGCAACAGAGTGGAAGGTTGTAAACCACTCTTTTTTTTCAACTGGGCTTACTCCTGTCCCTGAAGTATAAGATCCCAAGTTCCTGCATGACTGAAAACAAATAAGTAGTCTGACAGGAAGTTAGATTCTTTGTTTTGCTTTGTTTTGCTTTCTTTTTTTTACTTTGTAATGATAGGCAGATTATAATCTTCTTTAATAAAATATTTTATATAATAGTGTTACTTTGAACTTCACCATGAAGTCTATATAGTTATAATTCTTTGCTATAGAAGTAAAAATAAATTCAACATAAAAAATTTGAGATTGGTGCCGGAAAGAGAAGAGATTGCCATTCTGGTTCATATCCTAGCACCAGATAAGGTTTCCTGAGCACCTCCCTGTGTCACTCCTGAGCACAGAGCAACAGGCAGCCATGGATCCACACCTAGCATGTCCCGCCAATGCCCCTAAATAAAACATCCAAATTAAACATCTTGGAGACTTCACCAATATTCACTTGATAGTTTAAGCTAAGCAAGATAGGCACAAAACAATTGACTTTTTTGTTAGACTTGTCATTTAAAATGAAAAATTTTAGAAAGTATTTAATAATGCATGATCATTTCTTTAATAATCAATAAAGTGATTAATTACTGCTGCAACATACAAAATGATTTCAAATAAAAATGTTTTACTTATTATTAGAAACCATTTATTAATAAACTATGGATTGCATTATAAAACCAAGGATAAAATATGATCCTATAATTATATTAGTTATTTAAAATATTTAAATTAAAATTAAGAGTAAGTTTTATGTGGTGATACTACCTCAGATATAATATTCAACCAGTTGAACAAAATGTTGTTGTGCAACTTCATGTGACATTTTCTTATGTAAATCATTTAGAGTAAAGTTAAATTAAAATATAACCTGATGTTATAAGGAAATATATATTTTGCACCTTCTAAATGGACCTGAAGTTCCATGTTCTAAATAGCATATCTGTTATTTTTATTTCTTCAGGAGACAATTGAGGAATTTATTTTTGAAAGTTTTTTACAATTTTTTAGATACCACAATTTACAGTACTGTCAATGACAGTTTCAAGCATACAATGTTCTAAAGGCAAATATACTATCAGTGTCATGTTCCTCCACCAGTATCTCAAGGTGCCCTCATAACTATTCCTCCAATCACCTCAACTCTGTAGGCTGACTTTCAAGGTCAATTAATAAGCCATTTTATTTTTATGTTTCTTGATAGTCGATGTTGAAAGAAACACTCACTCTCTGATTGAATTCACTCAGCACAGAAGCCTCTAGGTCCAGTCAGGTAACTGCAAAATACAGCATTTCTCTTCTTATAATTTACAAATATTCCATTATGTGTGTGTGTAAATATATATCACTTGTCTTCCTGTTGTTCATCGATTTGCTCAAGTGGGCACCAGTAACATCTCCATACGTCTTGTCACAAGCAAGTGTAGCCCTCAAGGGCATCTGCTTGCTCCAGGGACAGGAAGAGCCTCAAACCTTCAGGTCATGGGACTGAGGTCCATTATTATTACTGGTTTTTGGCATATCAAATAAAACATGGGTAGCTTTCCAGGCTCTGTTGTGTAGGTGGTATACTCTCATTAGAAGGCTCTCAACTCGAGCATTTACTGATGAAACTCAACAGGGAAAGATCAGGATTTCTCGTGAGTGTTGCTCTGAGGAGCTGTGGAGTCTGGATGTTGAGAATGACTGACTTAATGGTATGGCATTTCCTCTGGCTTCTTGCTAGGCTCACTGGGATGATAGGCCATGACTACAACCTGCTTAAAACTGTATAGAGTGTCTAAATGTAAAAGATCCTGGGAATGACTTGGCCCTAACGTCCAGTACTATCTAAGACTGTCACATGACTGCAGGGCAGCACAACTGTGTTTCTGGAGTGTCTCTCTTCTGGGGTTGCGGACAGAGCTGTAGGTCTGGAGTGTCTGTCTTCCGAGGTTGCTGGCATGCAGGTAGAGGAATGGAAGCAGGAGCCCAAATCTCGCCTCCAAGTCCAGCCAGCATGGACCCTCCCTGCATGTAAGTCACCCCTTGGAGCTATGTTGGACTCAGCCAGGGGTTGGCCAAGCTCTTTACTGCTCCATGGGTTGCTTCCCATGTGGGGTAGAGTGGTGCAGCTGTAGATCTGGAGTGGTTGGGTCTGGAATGTCTCTATTCCAGGGTTGCCGATGGAGCTGTGGGCCGGGAGTGTCTCTTTCTGGGATATATATACAGTATATATATATACCATTCGGGTCTCCCAAAGAGGAATCGAAAGAGCCATGCCTGGAATATCACGCCTCACTCAAGTGAGAGAGGGAATCCGGAGTTCTGACCTTCTTCGCTATTCTAAAATCAAGGACATTGTTTCATCTACCAGAACATCGAAAATCAGATGTGCTGATCAAATAATGCGATCTGGAGATGACCGTTGGACTAGAGCCATTATTGGTTGGATACCACGGAAGCCAAAAGATCGCGCGTAACCGCCCACCTGCAAGATGGTCAGACTTCCTTATCAAGACCCTAAACAAACAGTTCGAAGCTCTCAATATCCCCGAAACAGACAGATGCCATTGGGCTACACGGACACATAATAGGGTCAAATGGAATCATTACTGGTGCCTGCTCAAGCAAATCGATGAATAATGGAATATCAAGTGATCAAGTTATCAAGTGATATATAGGGTGAATTTGAAATATATATACAGTATATATACTGTATATATAGTTTTATATATACAGTATATATATACTGTATATATATAGTTATATATATATGTATGTGTGTATATCACAGATTTTAAATCCACTTTTTTTCTTGATAAGTAGGTTGTTTACAAAACTAAGGTGCTGTGACTCAATGTAATGGATATAGAAGTGCAAGTAATTGCTTGAGATACATTGATTTGTCTTTTGTAGTAGGTGCCAAGAAGTAGAATTGCTGGGTCAGTGAAAAAAAAATCTAAATTTATATAGAAGTCTATTATATGTGTTCCTCATAAGCTTAACCAAATTACTTTTACACCAATAGCAAATATAAATTTCTTTTGAAAATTTCATAATTACATTACTTTTTATTGTGTATCAAAATATAGTAACAAAATGCTTAATTTTCACTTGACTTCCTCTTAGTAGCATTAATGTGGGATATGTACACAAAAGGTTAGGTAGTACTTTACCATTAATATCTTAGTAAAGAATAAACTTGATAACTAACCTTCATAAATATCACTGTATCACTGACTTCCCGTATCATTGATTTGCTTGAGCAGGCACCAGTAACATCTCCATATGTCCTGTCTCATGCTAGTAGAGCCCAAGGGCATCTGCTTGCTCCAGGAACATAAAGAGCCACAAACCATTACATCAGGTCATGGGAATGAAGTATATAATTGTTACTGGTATTTGGCATATCAAATATGACACGGGTAGCTTGCCAGGCTCTGCCATGCTGGTGGCATACTCTTGTAGTCACCTCTAAATCCAGCATTTATTGATGAACCACGTGGCCGCTTGCAGCTGTGCAAGCCGGGCTGTAATAGGCTCTTCTTCTGGGTGGAGTTCTGAAAAGAGGGAAGTCCAGATGTGGAAAATGGAGGCCCTCATGGAATGGGGATTATCTGGCTTGTTGCGAGACTCTGCTGGGGTGGCGGGCCAGGGCTAGAACCTGCCACCCCTCCCGGATGCCTCGTGGAGCAGCTGGGCACAGGGAGAGCTTCATAAATATATTCAAAAAAAATATACATTTTATTTTCTAAAAAAGGAAAATGTCTATAAATATTTCTTTGGAAGATATAAGGATAAGAAAAAAGAGAAAACAATTAATTAGATACAGTATTAATTAATAAATTAATACTGATTTGTCAATATATATTTGTCAATATATAGCTATATAATTAATACTAGATTTGTCAATATATATTTATTAGCCAACAGGTCATATGCCATAAAATGTTTATTAATTCTGAAGTGTGATACAGTGAGCCTGTAAATTTATAAGTCCTACGTGCCTTATTTTTACATTAATGTTATTAATTCTGAATTAATTTCTGAAATGTGATACATTGAGTTTATAAATTTCAAAGTCCTAAATCTTTTGCATAAGAAAGGAGTCTGTCACATGTACTAATATACTAAAGAGCGGGAAGATTAGTGCAAGTTTTCAATAATAATATTTGAAAGAAAATTTTCATAAAATATTTTGAGAAGTTTTTATTCTACTTCACTGTGTATATATATGCAAATATTTTTCTAATAATCTTTCTAATAAATAAATTTTAAATTAATGTTTCTAAATTAAAATAATTTTAATACTTTCGTGTCTTGAAATTTCTTATACAGAGCATGTCTAAATAAAAATCACTGTACTTGACCAGAGAAATAGTATAGTGGGCAAGGAGTTTGCATGTAGTAGGCCTGGGTTTCATCCCCAGCATCCCCAGCATCTCACATGGTCTCCTGAGCACCACCAAGAGTGATTCCTGAGGGGCAAAGCCAAAAAGCAAAAAAAAAAACCAAAAACAGACTACTAAACTAAAGATTCAAAGAACATTATTCTCATAATGCAGCAAGAGAGAAGGGTGGATTGCCCTTTGAAATAATGTTATTATACAAAGACAATTTTAATTGATTTTGTAATTTCCCCTTCATTCGAAGAGCCAGTTATTACTTTACTTAAGTTTATAGAATTATACAAAGCTATCTTTTCAGGATTTGTCTCTCTCTGCAAATGAAATTAGGGCTGGGAGATTGTACAGCATGTATAAACCTGCCCATATCAAGCCCGTTATCACACCACAGGGTCTAAAAAGCATTGCTGGGTACTGTCCTAGAGGCCCATTGTCCTCTCAATCCTTAACTCACCACAGGCCTAGTTCTCAGGGAATTGCTGATGGAGTCTGAGACCTCCTGAGTACAAATTTGGAGAATAAAAAGAAAGGAAGAAAGCAATGGAAGGAATGAGGACATGAAGGAAAGAAGGGAGGAAAGGAAGAAATCCTCTCTAGTCAATATATATTATATTTAAATCAGAATCATTTTATCCCTTTGAAGTAATTAATACGTATGTGAATCACAAGTGCTAATATAGATCTAGCAAATAAGAACTATAACATGGATCAAAGGAATGCGTTATTTTCATGAGTGAAAAATGCACAAAAATATAGAAGACTCAATATTTACTGAGCTCTTAAATTCAAAATATAATTTCAGCCTTTCCTCCCTTTTATCTTAAAATAAAAGATAACATTAACTAGCTAAGAAAAGATCTGCAGTTAGATTCAAAACAGTTATTTAATCTACTCAACACAATATGAGAAATAAATGTTTTCAACTCCTATTTGCATGACTCTAAAAAATATTTTATTGTGCAATATAGTGTAGGAGGAGTATTGCACCCTCACAGCAGAGCCTAGCAAGCTACCTGTGTCCTTTTTGATATGCCAAAAACTAGTAACAATTATAGACCTCATTTCCATGACCTGAAGGAATTGTTTGAGGCTCTTCATGTTCCTGGAGTGAGCAGATGACCTTTGGCTATACTAGCATGTGACATGATTTATGGAAATGTTATTGGTGCACACTCAAACAAATAGATGAACAATGGGAAGACAAGTGAAGGGATACAAGTGATAGTGTAGAAATTTCTAACTTGAATGTACATATAATTTACCTAATCAACAGATTAAGTCTGACAAAACTAATCACATTTTAATGCATATTCTGCATCCTTCAAATGAATGCATTTTTTAAATAAATGCATGCCTGGCTTTTAAAGTAAATTATATGTAAAGACAATGTTCAAATAAGGACAAGCAGCAATATAATGATGTATAAATGTTAACAATAAGCAACTTTAATACTCATAAGACATCATATGAATAAAGAATTAACACTATTATGAACATTATTTATGAATGTTTTACAAGTCATTATAAGATATTTTCCAAAAAATTAAATATAAATTCAAAAATAAATCTGTTAAAGCCTCTCTGGAGTTGCAAGGACATAACAAGCTTCTTGGCAAGTCTTGTGTAGATAAATAAGCAAATTATTTAGATAGGTGTGATTAGCAAGCATCAGCCTGGAAATCCTCAATTATCACTACTGTGTGTTACAAAACAAGATGTGAGAACTTCTATATTACCTTAAAACATTAAAATCTTAAATGTTATACTGGTCACAATAAGTTTATAATATATAAAAGTGATTCTACTGCAAAATATTGGAAAAATATTAGCATCTTGGTATTAAAAAAATGAGCTTCATTCTACTGACAATTATAAAAAGTAATAGTACTGAGATTTGAAGCACAAAAATAAAAAATTCTCATACCATAACATTTCAATATTTTAATGTATTGTTGGTAAGCAAGAAAAACATATCTACACAAAAGTTTATTAATTAACTTAGAGCTAATATTTACTACACTCTACTTTCCTTAATGCTTTAAAATTCAAGATAATAGCATTATTTCCAAACATTTTTCTCTTTGCAAATAGTAGCATTTTATTTTGTGGTCTTTTTATTTATTGCAGATCAGATGTTAGGTTCTTTGACAATTAAACACCTGTGCTACATATCTTCATGCTGATTCAATGTGAAAATTCCAGATTGACTACAAATACTCATTAAAACTAACAAGAACCTCATGGATAATTCCCTGTGTGCCAGAATGTATATTGTTCCCAAGAGTTCAATAGTCCTTAAATTTTTTCTCATTTTCTTACCTGTTGTGCCAAAAGCTAATAATTGGATTTCTCCATCTGCTTTTCACACATACTATTTAAAGATGAAAGTAAAGAAGGAATAGTTTCTCATGTTAATTATTCAACCATAGTGTGTGCTAAAAACACACAAAACCCTTTAGATATATGTTTGGTGTCAATTATTATAGTCGTTCTTATTGACAGAAATTCTTAAAAACTTTTCATTCCTTCTGTAAATAATGCCTCTGAACATTAAATTTTTATGCCTGAATTTTTTCATTCAAAAAAAAGATAAATTGTGTGTAAAATAATGAGGGCGCAATTTCACCAAAAATATATTCAATATCCTTCTACTAAAAGTGTGAAACTGTTTTTCAAGTCAAAGGAATCACTTTTACTTTTTTAAATGATTTGATTTGTGGTTGACTTGGTTTTATCTTTCATGCTGCAAAATCTTCTAAAATTAAATGTATTTAGCATACGTTGTTACTCTATAGCTTATTATAGAGCCACAGATAACCTTGTTGCACAGACAGATAGACAGACAGACACACAGGTAGACAGATAGACAGATAGACAGATGATAGATTTTTTGGGGACTATTAGGTAGTCAATTTTTTAGGAAATAAGATAACAAACTTTTATATGTTATATATCTATGTTTGGTAGTGATAATGCAAAATCATACCTGACATCTTAAGCATCACTTGTCACTTGTCTTGTAACTTGTCTTGCCGTTCATCAATTTGCTCGAGCATCACCAGTAACATCTACATACATCCTGTTGTTTTCTAGTGTAGCCTAAGGGCATCTGCTTGCTCCAGAAACATGAAGAGACTCAATGCATTCTTTCAGGTTATGGGAATGAGGTTAATTGTAACTGGGTTTTGTAATATCAAATATGACACTGATAGCTTGCCATTCTCTGCAGTGTGAATAGTAGGCTCTCAGTTCTTGCATTTATTGATGAACCACTTCACTGCAGTGTGCAAGGGGTAGAGATCTGCTTTTCTCTTGGATTCTGACAAGCTACGGAATCCGGATGTCGACAATGGTGGTCCTAATGGTGTGGGGGTATCTCTAGAACCCACCTTCCCTCCCGGATGCCTCATGATCAACTGAGCACAGGGAGAGCCAGTAGCAGCTCTGCCCCATGTATCTCTGTCCAACATTTTAAGCATATCAAAGCAAATAATAGATTTAAGTATAAAATATGAGAGATTTTATTTCAATCCGGCCCACGTATGCTGAACCAGAGACTCTCAGACATGGGGCAGAGCTGCTACTTGCTCTCCCTGTGCCCAGCTGCTCGTGAGGGCGCCTGGGAGGCATGGCGGGTTCTAGCCCTGGCCTGCCAGCCCAGCAGAACCTCACAACAAGCCAGACCACCCCTCCCCTACTCATGGGGCCTGCCATTTTCCACATCCGGACTTCCTCTCTCATCACAACTCCACCCAGCAGACCAGACTATCAGAGCCAGGATCATCGACAGCTACCCTGAGGCAGTTTTTTTTTTCAATCCCGCCCAGGTCGAGACACAGGTACACCCAGCAGAAAAGAAACCAGCTTTCCCGTTGAACCCCCTTCATTCCATGGACCACGAGAACAACTTCTGACCAGAATCCACCATCCCAATGGAGATTTGGATGAGCCCCGAGAAACCCCCCACACCTTGCTGGCAGCAATCTTCACAATCCACACGCTGCAGCTGGTAAGATCTCTACCCAGCAGATTAAACCAGTCCCCAGCCTGCAGATTGATCCAGTCTCCAGCCCAGCTTGTCAGAAACCCAGCCTATAAGGACGCACCCATGCAGAGACCCGTCCTTCAGAGGGAGAGTATTTCAAGCCCAGGAATGCTTGAGCCTAAGACACAGGTAGACAGGGCAGAGCAGAAACCAGCTTTCCTACTGCACGCAGCCACACTTACCTCCAAATTACCGTAAATATTCTACTCACCCCTCTGAGAGAACCCCACAAAGTAAAGAGAATATAGTGCCCGCATGGCAGAGCCCGGGCAAGCTGTCCGATGCGTGTTCGATATGCCAAATCCAGTAAAAAATGTTTATTTTCCTGACCCCGAAAGAGCCCTTAATACAGCAGCAGTAAGAAAGGCAAACAAGCAGTGCCTGATAAAATTTCACGGCCATCCTAGGCTGCCAAAACGAAGAAAGACTACAATGACTGTCTGTATTTTCAATGCACGCATACACTGGCAACGGAAGCATATATTGAGGATCTGATGGTGCAAGTGCAAAAGATCAAGTACGACATCATTGGTGTGACTGAGACGAGGAGGTGTCAGCTGCATCATGCGGTATTTGACACCGGAGAAGAATTGTTCTTTGGAACATGTGACGAAAGAGGCGTCGGTGGCGTTGGTATCCTTGTCAACACGAAGATGGCCGTTAACATTGATTCATTTGAATGCCTAACAAACCGAATAGGACAATTACACTTGAAGAGATGTGGCCTGACTGCCAGTAATTTCTATCTTCATTGTCTATGCACCAACATCCACATACAAAGAAGATGAAATTGAGAAATTCTACATGGAATTGGAGGAGTTCTATAAAAGATCACACCTTCTACAAGATCATAGTCTGTGATTTTAATGCCAAGATAGGACCAAGAAAATCAGCTGAAGAACTCCACATTGGGACCCATGGCCAGAATGGAATGAACAGGGTGAGATACTATCTGGGTTCATCATGTCCACCAAGACCATTCATGGGAACTCACAGTTCCAGAAGGCTGAAGCAAAACGTTGGACATGGGAATCTCCTGAAGGACAGTTCCACAATGAAATTGACCACATCACCTTCAATCGACAGTTTGGTCTGACCAATGAAGCTGTCCTCACCAAATTCCAAACAGGATCGGACCACCGTCTTCTTCTTGCAAAGTTCTACAACCCGTAATGGGGAGAAAAGGCTGCAAAGTTTAAGAAGAGAACTCCCAGAACGACCACCAACTGGAAACTCTTTGGCACCATTGCAACAACATGGGAAGATGCCATCATTGACGACATCCATGAAGAATACAATTTACAATCGACTGGTTCAGCACCTCCATGATTGTGCGAAGAATGCTGCGAGAGAGAGATAGAACAGAAGGACGCTTGTCTTCAGAAACTCTTGAGCTCATTCACCAACATGGCAAGGCACGAGCCTCAGGAGACCAAATGCTAACTCAAAGCTTGCTAAACGGTGCAGAGAAGCGATACAAGAAGACCACAAAGACAGAAGAGCAGAAATACTGGAAGATGCAGCAGAAGCCGGAAAAGCATTAGTACTGCCCGCCTGTCCTTCACCAACTATAAGACCAAGAAGACTGCCCTCCCAAAAGCCCTGATGGATCTATCACATCTTCCAGAAAGGCAATGGAGAAGATTATCCAGGACTACTACTAAAATCTCTTTGATAGCCACATCCACCTGCCCACATACCAAATTCCACAGGATGGATATGTCATTTCCAACGTTTCTCCCTTCTGAAATCCAACATGCCATCTCATCGGTAAAGAAGGAACAGCACCAGACCCAGACAAAGTCAGACCTGAACACCTGAAGAATCTGCCATCGGGTACTCATCAATACACTAGCTCGGTTCTTCACACGCTACCTGTCCAAATGCAAGGTGACCTCCCAATGGAAAAACAGCAACAGTTCTTCTGTTCAAGAAGGGAGACATTCACGACATCGCAACTATCGCCCCATCTGCCTATTGTCCATCATCTACAAGCTGTTTACAAGACTCATCCTGAACAGGTTAGCAGAACACTAGATGAAGGACAACCATGTAAGCAAGCAGGCTTCCGGAAAGGATTTCAGCACACAAACAACCATATCCACTCAGTAACCACGCTCATTGAGTTTTGTAGGGAGTACAAGATGCC